>JADLZN010006330.1:0-133318 GCA_018155175.1 Sinocyclocheilus anophthalmus
TAGGCGTAATGATTTTTATACTGTACAAAACCAGGCACACACACACATATAAAATAAAAAAAATAATAAATGTAAAGAAAACTTTAATAAATGTAAAGAAAACTTCAAGAGAAAATTTAAAACTTACAAGAAAAATATACATATAAAATATTCTAGCAAATAACTTGCGAATATATTGTCAGGATCAGTAAGATATTTTTTAAAGAAATTAAATATTTATTCAGCAAGGATGCATTAAAGTGATTTCAAATCAAATAAATGCTGTTCTTTTGAACTTTCCATTCATCAGAGAATGTTGTATCAAGCTTTCAACTAAAATATTAAGCGCACAAGTGACAGTTACATTTAAACTGTTATAAAAGATTGTTTTAAAATATTTTTTAAAAGACTTTTGAACTTTCTATTTGTCAACGAATTATGAACAAAAAAAATGTATTACAGTTTCCACAAAAAATATTAAGCAACAACTTTTTCAACATGTGACGATGTAGTAGGGATGCCTGGAAATTCTGCTGTTCATCACACGAAAATCATATTTAAAACATATAGGCTAAAAATATAAAACTACATAGCCCCACACGTGACATTCAGACAAAAAATATACTTATAGCGGCCACAAATTAAGAATTAATTTTCTTGTTTTATTAATTAATTAATTTGTTTATGTAAATCATGACCATGTTATATGAATAGGTCCCTCATTTTGATTTCACTGAAATGAGGATACGAAGCATATATTAAAAGCACACAAAGAATGTTCTATGAAAAGTTAATCTGCAAAAACAGATAACTCCTTTTTTAACAGTTTTCAAAAATCATGTTTTTTCATTGTGCGTTCCAATTAATCTCAATCAAACTTCAGTTGGGTTATTTTGATTAAGTTAAAAATAAAAATAAAAAATCCAGCTAACTAATGCAATAAAACACACACACACACACACACACAAAACATGAAAACATAATAAAAAAACATGATTTTAGAAAATAAAAAAAAAACTGAAATAAAGTCTTCATATATTAAATCTACATCTTACAAATTAGCCCTTCACAGCAGATATAAAGTGAAAGAGTTCACCTTCAGATAAACTAAGAAGAACAAGAGTTGACCAAGTGCACAGTGACCTCAGCTGCTAACTGTCTATGACAGTGTACAAAACTACTGCGGCATTCTAGTAACCTTCAAGATCTAAATGAGAGGAAGTCAGGAGGGGAATGAACAGAGCGTGAAGGAACATGGCAGTAATAATGATAGAGAGAGTGTGTTTGAACAGAAAGAGCACGATAGTCATATTAATGCAGACTACCTGCTCATAACAGGTTACTTATTAAGAAATATAAATGAAAGTCTAGCCTGGAATGACTGAGGTGCCATTTACAGAATGTGAGTGTGTCTTTGAGAGTTTGGTCACATTGAGCTGTGTATCACCTGAGGCAAAATTGTCATACATCAGAGGGACAGTGTGTGTGTGTGTGTGTTTATGGGTTTATGAGGACACAAATTTGTATAATAACATGGGTATGACATAGGTATTACAACGAGAAGGTGATTTATGAGAACATTTTCAGTGTCCCCATAATTCAAAAGGCTTATAAATAATTCAGCATGAGTTTTTTTGAAAATCTAAAAATGCAGAAAGTTTCCTGTGAGGGGTAGGTTTAGGTGTAGGGTTGGTATAGGGCAATAGAAAATATGGTTTGTACAGTATAAAAACCATTACGCCTATGGAGAGTCCACATAAACCATAAAAACAAACCTGTGTGTGTGTGTGTGGTGTGTGTGTGTGTGTGTGTGCGTGCGTCCGTGTGTGTGTGTCCACTATCA
This sequence comes from Sinocyclocheilus anophthalmus, assembly GCA_018155175.1. Classification (NCBI taxonomy): domain Eukaryota; kingdom Metazoa; phylum Chordata; class Actinopteri; order Cypriniformes; family Cyprinidae; genus Sinocyclocheilus; species Sinocyclocheilus anophthalmus. The sequence goes on from JADLZN010006330.1 coordinate 1,823, forward strand.
AGTGCACAGTTGCTGACTTTGCCTTTTAATTTGCTGCTGATATATGAAAGGTGCTTTACATGTCAACAATCATACAGTGACATACAGAACAGACCGACAGGGCACATTTCACATTCAATACACACTCTGAAGCATAAAACACTACAATAATTTCAAATGCTACAAATAAATGTAGGTATTACAATATTATAAAGTACAGTATAAAAATGTATATTCATTTTGAGATTTACTAATGATTACATTTATTCCATTATTCAATTAAAATAATGAATTTTGAGTGTTTTTAAGATTAAATATGTGACCCTGAACCACAAAACTAGTCATAAGTAGCACAGGTATATTTGTAGTAATAGCCAAAAATACATTGTATGGGTCAAAATTATTTATTTTTCAAAAATCATTATGATATTAAGTAAATATCATGTTCCATTAAGATATTTTGTACAGGTTCCTACCGTGAATATATCAAAACTTAATTTTTGATAAGTAATATGCATTGCTAAGAACTTCATTTAGACTACTTTAAAGGCGATTTTCTCAATATTTAGATATTTTGCACCCTCAGATTCCAGATTTTCAAAATAGTTGTATCTCGGCCAAATATTCTATCCTAACAAACCATACATCAATGGACAGCTTATTTATGTAGCTTTCAGATGATGTATAAATAAAGAAATGTATAAGCATGAACAGTCATGTACATATTAACTGCTACAATAAATAAAACATATAATATCATCAGAGAACCTATAATGCATCCTTCTTAAAATTGTGTCAACTGCAATTTGATAAATGGCAGCAGTGTTCAGCAACTACATATATTAATATAATCACTCCACGGTGTAATATAGTTAATCAGTCTAATTTTGTTGGTTCTTTACAGTTGTCAAGCAGCTTGGCACATAGTAACAGAGAGTGTGATCACAGGTGTGCATATAATGGCTTCAAACATGGCTCATCCAATCAGAAACATTATAAGTGTATTCTAAGGTCAGAAAGCAGGGCAAAATGTTTGCACACACAGATAATGCTATCTGAAGCCCATAATGAGTGGACATAAGCATTTCCTGTTGTATATTTACATGTTTAGTGAAGGAGAACGAGAGAGCTGCATAAGGATCCATCTGTTTGCCTCCGTTTGCCCCAAACACCTGCGTTTGAACGCACAGACCACACTATTACATCAAACACATACACACATCTACAGATGTTTGTGGATCTCAGCTGTATTGACACAGAAGAACAAAGACATGTCCATGTTTGATAGACAGGAAAAGAGAGAGAGAGGAAAGCAAGTGTAAGAGTAAACGAGAGGAGAGTGGGTGAAACAGATTGTGCTGTCAAAGGGGATGGAAAGGGCTCAATGTGATGTTGCCACGACAATGCAGAGTGGGACAGAATAAAGTAGCTCCGTGTGTGTGTGTGTGTGTGTGTGTTGTGTGTGTGTGGGCGATAATATTCCCCTATCTCCATGTCTGACTCACAGCAGCATAAATACTGCAGGCGCTCTCAAAGGCAATGCTCTCATCTGTCCTCTGTCTCACTCTTGTCCCTCAGGCCTGACAGCTAGTCACTGTCTCACACACACGCTGAGGCATTTTATGGGACAGTAGGATAAGTGCAGTACAAGAATGATGAGACAGACAACAAGAAATCCCCGTCATTCTTTTTGGTAGCTAGTTTTGGGTTGCTATTTTCGTTAAACTAAGATGGTTGAAAACTAAACGGTGTGTACAAAATTTAGTTTTGTTAATGTGTGCAGAAGTGAAATACACTTTTAGTTTAGTTTTATCTACTTCCACACTTTTGTTCACAAAGTTAACGAAAATCTTTCTTTTTTTTCTTTTTCTTTTTTACTGCTTTCGATGCCGTTTTTATCTTGTAAAACTAGATTTTATTGTAATTTGTGCATTTTAACCTATATTTTTGTGGTCTTTCCTATATTATATTTAGTGCTGTGAAACGATTAATCGCAATTAATTGCATCAAAAATAAAAGTTTTTGTTTACACAATATAAGTGTGCATACTGTGTTTATTTGTTATGTATATATAAATACACAAACATACATGTATATATTTAAGAAAAATATGTTGTTTATATATTAAATATATTTTTATATATAATATAAATGTATGACCATAAATATCTCATGGTTAAAATATTTTCTAAAAGATATAGTGTTATGTGTGTAATTATTTCTAGAAAAATAACAAATATCCACACACATATATTTGTTCCCAAAAACTTTTTTTATTGTCAAAAAATGTTCTTTTTTTTTTTTTTAGATGCCTTATATTAGTGTGAACCTTTTTTTTAAGAAGTTAAATTTCATTTCAACAAAGCTGCATTACTTAATCAAAAGTGACAATGAAGGCATGTATGTTATAAAAGATCACTGTTTTTTAATCAAATAAAAACAGCCTCGGTAAGCATAGTGGCTTCTTTCAAAAGCAATCTTACCCACCTAAAAATTTTGAACAGAGAAAAATGTATCTGTACAACTTCCAGTTCAAATATAAATATATGTAGTGCCCCAAAATGTAATTTCTAACAGTCTGATGAGATGCATTCTCAATTTGATTATGAAAACCCACACTAATGTACACAATGACAAAGTACAACAGCTATCAAATAAAGCTTGACTGCTAAGAGTTATAGGGCCCCCTCTTGGTGAACAAGAGAATAATCAGTTTTGTCTACACTCTTATTTGAGCTCAAGTTTACCCACCGCAGTGCTTGCCATAACACACACCTACACAGAGCCATCACCACCCAGCCAGAAAGGATACTGTTACAGCCTATGCCTCCATCAATATCCATCTGCTCATTAAGACAACTTCTAATGAGTCTCTATGAAGAATAATTGCTTTTCATGGATGTTGAAAAGGGGGTGTGGGGTTTAGTATTTTTTCTCTCTTGCTTTCTTCAGACCAAAGTCTATTTTACTTTTACAATGAATGCTGACGCCAGGTCTCTGCGGTGAAGGATCTGTCTTTGCCAATTTGCCTGAGGTGAACCCGTTTAGACTGTCATGGGTGTGTGAACATCTCAATTACCATGAGATGGTCAGACGGTTTGGTAAATAATTTACACACATCACACACTGCATTGGTCTGACTGAGGTTTGAATGTCAAAACACTGACAGAAAGCTTTAATAACGTTGCAATATTAATGAGCTACAAAGCAGACGATTGTGAAATGCCACGAACAGAGATATTTCACTGAGAAACTTAAGCATTGGCTATTCCTCAGTATGAATTACATAACGTCTGTGCATCTGGTCTGGGGTTAATACAGCAGGGGTTATGCAAATAAGGCACTAATTCCATGGAGTCATGGAACAGGAGAGAGATTGAGAGAGAGGAAAGTCATAGGCAAACAGTGAAAAAGAGAGACACAGAGTGACCCGCCAGGTTTACGTGATCTGAAACTGACGGTTGCATTATTGATTGTGTTTAAAACCCGATGCCAAGATCACATCACTGGCAGACATTTCTCCAACACCATTGCCTACTAAATAACATCTAGTCAGCATTGTTAGTGGTCAAAGACAGTGCTATCTAATCACGTTATTAAGGATTCTTAATACAAGATCTTTGCTCAACTTCATTCAGTCTAACAGTGGGATTGTGAGAAGACTCATACACTAATGTTCAAAAGTATGAGAGGTCGATAAGTGTTTTAAAGAAAGTATATTCTTTGTCTTCGTATGCCACCAAGCGTTTTAAAAAATACAGTAAAAAACAAAAAAAATTAATTTATTCCTGTGATATCACATGATCCCACATGATTCTTTGATCACCAAAATCCTTTGGTGCTCAAGAAGCCTTTCTTCTTATTATTAATGTTGAAATCAGTCGTGCTGCTTAATGTTTTTGTGGAGAGCTTGATACAGGATTCTCTAAAAGTTTAAAAATTAATAGAAAGTTTGAAAAAATATATAATTTATTTGAAATAGTAATCTTTTGTACCATTATAAATATCTTTTTGTAATTTTTTACCAATTTAATGCGTCAAAAAAACATTCGATTTTAGATTATATTCACAATTCAATATTGATTTGATTCTGATTCATTTGTAATGAATCAGAATCAAATAACAGCTGTGTTCTAATGTTAATAACAGCGTGTTTTAATGTCTATTTTTTGGGATAATGTCTATTTTACATGTGTAACACATCTCTCTCGCTTAGCCTCGGTACACTCACCCCCCTAAAACCTCCCCATCATCTGGGTCACGGCACCAATGTAACCCCTCTCTCCTGGGTCCTCTCCGCCACACCTCGTTCTTGTTCCGAGTGGGTCTTGAACCCGGGTCTCCGGCATGGGAGGTGGACACACTAACAAGGAGGCTAAAGACTAAAGCACCTACTTGCTGGCCTCCTTTACACATGCATTATATATTCTTTTATCTTTAATGTATAGAGACAATTATAAATCTTTCTCGGGCAGTATGAAGAGGAAGTCATTAATGCACATTCAAATCCATTGACTCCAACTTGCTATTCAATTTCTAGCAGGTAATAAGCACTACAGTCATTAAATATTCACTTGGTTATCTCTGAAGCTCACTTGAATTTGTTTTAAATCATCAGAGGTTACATTATGGTGTCTTGCAAAGCAATCTGAAATCAGTTCCCTTAAATGGTGTCTTCAAATGCTGCCAGTTAAGTAATTGACTGTCTGGGCAGCGAGGAGGCCAGACAGCTGCCTTTAGTTTCAAACACAACCTGTGGCTCTGTTTGCTTGAGCGGCCCGACATGTAAACTTCTGGCCAAACCAATGGCATGAGTTTGGCTGTGACAATGGAAGATGTTGGGGGGAGGGTTTGGGAAAACTGTTTGGATTCTTTTTACAATTAAGGTTGGCGCTGCTAGGGGCGCATAAATTGCAAACCTCACCTTTTAAGGCCAAGTCTTAAAATATCCACACAGAAATTATTTCATGAACCATTAATTATAAGAGTCTAAACCAGTAACGTGTTTTGAGCTGTCTTGTCTGAACGTGGTAAGACTGATACCAATCTGTCTATGTGACCCTGCTTTAGGCCTGTATGAGACACAGGGGACAGAGAGTAGTGAGCAGTGTTTCACCAGGTTTCCCTATCTAATGCGACAGCTGTGCCTTATCTCTGCTCTGCCGAGTGTAAATATTTAAAGAAGGCTCCAGGAGCAGCGCTGGTAGCATCTCTGCAGACCGCATATCCCAACTGCCCACACTATCCATAGGCGATGTGATAGAGAGCCCAGTGTGCAAATTATAGAATCACTTTGAGGGTGGTCGACTTTTTAAAGCAAATGTTATAGGATATTTTCCGTTTTGGTTTGCTTAAATTGTCTTTGGCTTTACTAGCACATTCGCTAACATTCTTAAAGGGATAGCTCACCTCAAAATAAACATTTTATTTAATCAAGCTCATGACACAATCCTGCATGGCTGTCCAGTCAGTGGGTTCAAAAACAATATTGCACCTCATCAACTTTCACTGTATAGACAAAAATCTGAGACATTGTTCAAAATTTCTTCTATTAGGTCGACAGGAGGGTGAAATATCTATTTAAATGTGTTTTTCCCTCTAACGGCAGTATTTTTATCACAGTTTAGTCTGATAATAATCTAACTAGAAGGTGCTCAAGCAGCCTGCTGTTGCTATGGTTACCTCAGGCGAACACACAATCTTCAGCTTTTGTGTTTGTTGAAAAGTTAGAAAACCATGTTTAAGCATGTATTTATATAAAACCTCCTCCCACCTTTTTGTTTTTACTGCCTTTGGGGGTCCATGCTTTAATTAGCAGGGTCAGACCTCATAATGTGCGCCCATGGAGAACCCTAGTCTTGCCATCATCATCATCATGTGTTATGGGCAGGGCAAATGAGGTGGGATTTGGGTTGTTCATAGCAGTCATAACCACGTCCCCCCTTCACTTCTGTGCTGTTACCAATGAGGACCGTGCTGAGCCTCAAGATATGAAACCTGACACTTGCCTTATATACACACATAAACATTCTTTAAAGCAATATAGTGCTCATCCAGCCTACAGCCACTGATATTACACCCCAGCCCCCCTGTGCTTGTGATTTTATTAATAATAGAGAAGAGGCAATATATCCTTCTGCTGTGGAAGGTATATGAGGTTAAGCATATTCTCTTGCTAATTCTACGTTGAGATTTTAATAAAGAAACAATGCATAAGCCAGTGTCATAGAGGCACTGCAGTGCAAATAGCACACAGGGAGGCACGTTTGGCTGAATACTGATAATAATGGTGGCTGTTACGACTAGTATTTACATAGAATTAAAATGAATGGCTAATGTCCTGGGAATGTGCAAGCATTGAATCTATGCTCACCACTTTGTGTTAGAGAACCTCTTAAAACACTCCTTAGAGATGCATTTGTGCTTGAACATTTATAATTTTCTTATGTAAAGGGGTGTCAATATGGAAGGTAGAATGTGGTGACAGTAGCTCAGCAGCTATAGCTTATTAATGGAGCAGCTACATTATTTTTGTTGTGAATTATGGTTGTAGTGAAACCAAATGGTGAGTTACTGGTTTTTATGTGACTTTATATTGAACTGTAGCGTCTGCACCACTCAAACACACAATATATATTTTGTTAGCAAGATTTAACAAATACTCTGTAACACCCCAGGAAGCCGAACAGGCCCCTGGTTCCATAGCAACGCTGACACCAGATACATTTACGATCTGAAGGAATGTGAGCAGAGACTCTCACTGCATTTTCCAGAAGCAAGAGGCACAAATGCACAGAAGATGGAATTTTTCTTTAATTAATTAATAGGAAAACCTTTCTTTGAAGGAACAGTGTATCCTTCAGGTCATGGTGTATGTTGTCTTTGATATTTTTAGACTATTTTATGCATGCTTATGAGGGAACCCATTCCTGTCATCCTTTCACTGTATGTAATCCTACCTGGTTTAGTATCTATGAATTTGCCTTCTTATGATCGGCAATAGGCAATATACATTAGGGTCCTGAGAATCTTTAGTAATTTCGATTCAAGTCCATTTGCAAATTACCATGCATAGAGAACAAAGGGTCGTAAACCCTCCAGCAATTGCCACCTACCGCTTGGAATTTCCATCTTTATTCCCGACCTTAAAGGCCCCGCTCCAGGGACCCACTCAGTCTGTGGTTCTGTTAGGTTTCGATAAGACGCTCCAACGCTCCAGAACATCATAAGCTACGTGCCAGGCTTCGGCCTATTCGGTCCTTTCCATTAATCAAGATTCTCTGACTCAAAACTGGTTGTTTTCATCCACCCAAATTCAGCAAAGATCAACTGGAAACCTTAAGATTGCATCAGGAATATCTTTCAGACAGACGAGACTCGCAAGTATCAAACTTAGCCTTATTAAATGATACATGAGGTATCACTTACACCTTTTTACAAAGGTGTGTTTGAACTAAGATTCTGACGCTTCCCTCAGGTGTAGATCTGCTGAATATGCATATGGTTCCATAAATTTCATTCCTTATTTCTCTTCTCTTTACTGCTTAAGCTTTAACCCTTCCTATACCAACTGTATGCGTGTGTGTGGGTATGTGTATGTTAGACCATTTTATGTGTTTATGTAGGATGTTAGACCCGTTTAGTGTTTAGGTAGTATGTTAGACTAGTTTAAGTGATTACTGTATGTAGTTAATAAAGTCTTATTTGTATCACACTTGACGTTGTTCATTGTTTGCTAATAACTGGAGTCACTTAATCATGCAGATTTCTGCTACAAGCTCTTTGTAGAATTGTAAAGTAAGAAAGTTATTTCCCTAAACCAGGAAATTAACGCTCTTAGAATTGACAAGACAGTTGACACTGAGAGGTCAGCTAAATATCTACAGATCTAAAATATTCATAATTAATTATAAATAGTTATGATTAATTATTCATATTTCCTCATGAGCTGATTCGTTACAGCACACATGCAAAAATGTGCACCTTTCCTTTTCATTTTTAAAAGTAATATTTAAATAGATTCTTCTGTTTACTTTATAGATCGAGTTTATTAAATAAAGAAATTTTTACGACCTAAATTCACTTTTATTTGTTTTTTTATTTGTATATATATATGTTTAAGTCTCGTCTTAACTGAGTGATTTTGTGCCAGGTATATTATGACTATAAATATAAATTTATCTTATTTGATATTTTATCATTAAAGAAAATTCATCCCCCAAAATTTCTGTCAAAATAAAAATTCTCAAAAAAAATGAAAACACTAACTTTGATTATATGGACAAAAGCTTGAAAACAAGCTTCAAAATATCTTCTTTTGTGTTCTGCAATAGAATAAAGTCATCGAGGTGATAACAATATTTTCATATTTTCAGTTGAACTATCACTTTAAATAGTTCCATGTAGCTCCTTTTTAGTAACATTTAACTACTTTTTCAAAAGAATAGCTTGACCGTACTTAACTACTTTGTATCTTGCCTTGCTACAACCGACTTTTAGTTTAGTATCTAAGTAGGCACTCAAACACTGGTGTATGCAGAAATATTGAATGATCATATTTGTATGCATAGATTTTTCAGTCTGTTTCTGTTTGCTTTGACTGTTTGTCTGTGTATGTGTTTGTGCTTGTTTACCAACAGATGTTTGTGTGTGTGTGTGTCAGTGTTAGCGTGTGGGAGCATGTCATCTGGGTACACCGATACACAGACACACGCACACACATGCCCTGTGTTGGCGCCCTGTGCTTGCAGTCGGATGGCGTTTGAGCTAGGGCCAGGACAAAGCTGTGCACTGATGGACTGTCACTCCAGCTTAAATCTGCTTCCTGATCAAAGCCCTCCCCCCTCAGAGCTGGTCAGTCGTCCCCGCCCCCCCTCCTTTCCTCTCTCCTCTCCCCAACCTTGACTCTTGACTCCAAGCCAGACGCTGGGCCACCGCGCCACCACGGACACGCGGCCTGGCACTTTGGAGAAAGAGGGCGAAAGATTGTACTGCGAGATAGACGGGATGCTTTGAGTGTCCCATTGAGACACGTTCTTTATGAAGTCATAAAAAACAACGACTGTTCATCTATTAGAATGACCTTCCTTTTGATGATCAGCCCTTGTCAGCTGTGATTTTTACTGCCCAGGTAATGGCTGTTTATACATACACGGTGTATATGGTCAATATAACCATGTAATTCCACATAACCATATAATTAGAATTATGCTGCCATGTAGTGTAATCCCTCTGGTGGGGTGGGTTTTACAGCATGATTGACATTTGAAAATAAATCTTCTTGTTGGGTGTACTCACAGGAATTAATTGCGTGCCAATTGTGTCTAACGTATTAATTTGGCGAGATTATACGAAGCATTAACCAGGCCCTTATTAGTCATGGTTATTCAGTCTATTTTCAGCCTTGAAATCTCATTGCAGTAAAGCCATTTTTGTTTCTTTTGACTTTTTTTTGCGATTTTTCCAGGATTAGCCCGCAGCATTAACTCACCCAGCATCCCCAAACTCCCATTAGAGGTTCGAGAAATCCCATCACGCTTTGCTTCTTTTCAGTCACTCAGCAAGACGTTCGTCACACGACTCGTGCACTATAGCGTTCGGAGCACTGTGCGTGTTTGTCATAAAATAAATCGCAAATAAATGAATTCATAATTAGGCATGGGGCTCACGCTGGGAAACAAGTGCTGTGCCAATGATTAAATTTAGTTTGTGGGTTTGTTGCTTGGTGGTGGCGATGCTGTAATTTTTTTTGATGGAGGGGGATGCTGAAGTGTTGCAGTAGGAAGTCCCAATTGCCTTGGGAAAACTTAGCATGTAGCTCTAGCACACTCATCTCTCATTAGCAACTGAGTCCGTGTGGTTTGCTCTAGCTGCTAGGCTGTATACTTTGCTCTAGAATGTTTTCTGTGTTTTTGGTCTAAAACAGCAGGGGTGATGTCTAGTATGTCCGGGACTGCGGGAGGGCTTGCTCACAGGGTTTCTGTAGTGACTTTTTTTAAGCTTCACTGCTAGATAGAGGATACAGTGATGTGCTCAATCCCTACTGATTACCGATGCCCAGTGAAACCATCAACATGTCAACTTGTGACTTTTTCACTGTGGTCCACTGGAGAAAGGTTTATAATGCCTGAAAAAAGCTGACAAACCTAAACTACCATACCCTTATTCCATTAATCTCCACTATCTATGTTGACAGTCGTACACCTGCAAAACAAATGGCTGCATTGCCATTTTCTTTCGTCATATGTCATTTTATAAGAACTGGACAACAAAACACGGGATGGTTGGAAGCCAGATGTTAGGAATATCCCACATAGAACTTGGAATGGAATTTAATACATTCGCTGCATTTACCTTAAGGCATGTCAGGCTATGTGCAGGGCACCTTTCTTCAATGTGCCATTATATTTTAGCATGTTTGTATTGTAGTATGTGTGTGTGTGAACCAAAAACATTTGTAAGCAAATCGTGGGTATTTGCATATGAATTGTGGTTCTAACACAAATATGATGTTTACTTACAACTTCTATCATGCAAGCATCTTATGAACAACTTTAGGGACAGACATGCTTAAGAATCCTTGTAGGTTCATAGAATAACCCGTTCATGGAGTTAATAGGTTGATTTTATTGCATTTAATAAATATCATTTTAGATTTTCATTCCAAGTTTTAAGATGTGCTTAAATATATTTACGGTTTAGATGTAGTCAGTATGTCTGTGTTTCAGGATATATCTAAATGTACAAAAACGTATCTGTAAACATTATCCATGAATTCTAATCAGGCTGCGTGGGAGTGGCCAGTCTGATCACTCTTGTTTGTCATCAGAAACCAGACACTCAAATGTATTTCTAATGTGAGTAGTGCGGGGGGAGTCTTTGAGCAAATAGCAGTGCAGACGAGGTGTGCGTGGGTCGATAAGACCTATATTTACTGACGGAGAGAGGGCTACAAATCATTCATAGGAGGAGTTCATCAGAGCACTATAGATACACTCAATGATTCTCAGCTGGAGGGATTTGGGGGCCAGTCATTTTCACTGCTCCCCAGGGGTAAGAGCGAAGGTCACAGGCTACAGCCTAGATGAGATCGCAAAACGCCGCCTGGTTTAGGGTGAAGTTGAGAGGAGAAGAGAGAAGTGGCGAGGGAGAGAAAGTGTGAGAGAGAGAGACAGTCAGAAAGTGCGTTCTCAGCGGGATCAGTATTAGTGCTGTGTTGGTGTTTCTTGTGCCAAGAAAAAGAATAAACAGCAGAAAAAGGGAGGAAAGAATGTGGAAAAAACGGCAATAGAGTACACACAGGGGGCCAAGAACGGCACGCATTTACAGTGCATTAACAGGAATGGATGGAAGGAAAGGACAGATACAGAAAGACAAGAGTTTGACCATCTCTCCTCTAACTTCAGCTTGTCATTTGATTTTTTAATTTATTGCTAATGTGACCTGTCTCGTAAGAGTGATCAAGAAGAAACAAAACAAACACCTGTGCCATCATGAGTGAGGTCATTTGACTTTAAAGGATATAAAGAATGAATGTTAAATGATTCTAACATGTATACGTATATGCTGACGTATATTTTTCCCCAGATGAAGATTTTATTACTTGGTAGTTGCTCTTTCTTAACCGAGCGCTCAGTTATGTTTATTTTAAGTTTTAACACTGTCTCAGATGTTTCTCCCGAAATTGCCATACAATTGTAACTCCCATAAAGTTGTAGGCAGAATGTATTAAATCCGGATTGGTTGCCTCCAAAATGCAAATCCAGAAAGATGCAAAGGCAGCAAATGCACATAGAGTGACACATAAACTGGCATTTATAATGATGTTTTTAAAGAAATATAGCACAAACCTTTTTAAATGATGAAATCAAATTTTTACTTGTTGAACATTAATGGAACGTCCATAATGGTTATTCTGCTAGGGCACCTGTGTAAACTTGAGAAGAACTGACTGTCATTGCAAATTGACTAAGAAATCTGCAGTCGTGTCTGGGGTCACTTTGTACACAATCAAGAGAAAATAAGAAGAGTGATGATTGTCATGACAATGGCTTTTTCATGACAAAGGTGATGGCAGCATTTTGTTACATGAATTACATAAATATATGAGTGTCTGTGCATAGTAGCAAACAGACATAGTAGTGTCTTGAGCGAATTTTTTTTTTACTAGTAGATTGGTGTTGTGGCTTGTGTCAAAAATAGCTGAGAACTCCCACTTCAAAAGAAAAGAAAAATTGCCTTAAAGGGCACCTGTTATGCAAAATCCACTTTTACATGGTGTTTGGACATAAATGTGTGTTGGCAGTGTGTGAACACAACCACCCTACAATGATAAAAATCCACCCACTCCTCATTTTTAAATCCCCTTTAAACCAAGTCAGTCTCACTAGGCCTGTCGTTTTGACTTATCATGCAGTGTGACATCACATTGCATAGGGCCGGGCCACGGGGTTTGATTGACAGCCCTGCATTGCTATAGTTTCTGTCCTCAGTGGTTGTACGCTGTCCTCCATTTTCTCCGCGTTGGAGCAGATGTAACGTCAACAATGTCTCGCAAGCAGTCCCGATGCTCTTTGTTTGGATGTAAGACTGAACATAAGAGTCTTAATTTTCTCCCAACATCTGAGCTGCTGAGGACGCTGTGGATTACTTTCATTTTTCAAGGTAATATGCCTCAAAATCTACCTAAATACATGCATCACTCCAGACTCCTTTGTGAATGTCATGTTGTTATAGTGCTTAGCGTTTTAACCGCATTTGTGTGCGTATATTAAGTATTTTAATTTTGTTGTTAATTTTCCTGGATTGCATTTTGCTTCTTTAATTTCATAACCACACTAAATATTGGCTCCTGATTATGACTGTTTGGACCTTTGCTGTGAAGCCAATTTAGATGCTATTGGAATTTTGATTGAATACGGCTTGTACAGAACTATAAAAATGTGGATGGCTCAGATAATTTGTTCTTAAAATAATTGATAAGAATTGTTTGAGGTAATGGTGAAGTCTGACTTTTGCTTACAGACTTTGGTGTCTTGGCAAATCTGACCACAATGTCCAAAATTGTTGAGAATTTCTTTGAAATTCTAATGGAGGCATGTGAGATTGCTGCGGCCTTTTTCTTGATTTGAGTCTTATTTGCTCTCCTCATTATTTCTTATTTGAAGAAACAATTAAGATAATGAAAAGGTCTCATTTGTGATTTTTCTTTCCGGTTCTTCAAAACAGGGGATAGCATTTTCCCATTCAAATTTGGGCAACTTTGGGACTGTACTGAGGTTACTGGGGTCAATAGTGCAGGGATTGGTCTTTCAATAAGGGAGCCATGGCAACAACACACAGCATGTTAGCTGCCAGGTATCGATCTCAATAACTGGTGGTGCACCTTTAAAAGCTGCTGGAGCCCTGGCCCAGGAGCGGCCTAGATCAAAGAAGCAGTCCATCAATATCATCTTGACTGTCAGCCCACAGGTAACTCTTCACCATCACACTCAATCTCAGCTGCTGATCAGAGACAAAACCACTGTCAGTTTGGATTTGATTCAACTTTAATTTGTCACCCTTGTTTTTTACCCTAGAGCACCGAGATACTCAGGTGGACCCAATAAATGGAGAAAGAATGAGTGAAGATCTATGGGAAACAGATCAAGAATGCTGTTTTCACATAATGGTTAAGAATTCAGACATTGCATTTGTCTTTTCTCAATCCTTTAGGTTCAACTTACATTTGGTTAAATCATAAAAGTCAGTTGAAACAAAACAGTCAAGACTGGATTTAAAGCTCTTGTTGTTTAATCACTACCATGACCTCCAACCCACCCAGAACATAGGTGTTACACGAATCGGTAGAGATCTCAGCCGGAGCACTGCTTCAGGTATCGACCAAATGCAGCTGTTCACATCGATAACCACTGCAGTCCAGCCGAGTGTCTCTGGAGCTGCACAAACGAGGCAGATAAAGATCTGCTTTTGCTCATCCGAGCTCATCTGAGCTTGTTTCCTTCGACACACATTTCTCGTGCATTACAACTGTTTCTCAGGAACAAAGCTCTTGCATTATGGTTTAAGGTGGAAAAAATTATATTTCTAAGGTGACAGTTATGAAGTTGAGCTATTTTTCTCAAACAATATTAAGTTAGGCTGACTCATTACATTGCTGCAAGACAGGCTGATGCAAACCATGTAAATAAACACTTCAGCACACCCTGATTTTGCAGAGAGAGGCATGTTCTAAGGTCAACATGTTTTGTTGGTCCTGGAATAAAATCCTGTAAAATAAATAAATAAATACTTTTTAACCCAATCTCTTTACACACAACCCAAACCCTATCCTAATCCTTAAAACAGGGGTGTCCAATCCTGCTTCTGGAGGGCCATTTTCCTGAAAAGTTTATCTCTAACCCCAATTAAAGCCCGGGCCCGTATTCACAAAACATTTTATCTTACCCCACTAAGAGTTTTCCTAAATAGCAGTACTATTCACAAAGCTGCTGAGACAAACTTTTACTAAGGAATAGACCGAAGTCTTAAGCTAAGAGTAAGGGCGGGGTTGACCTTGTTGCTATGGATGATGTCAGCATACTTACTAACTATGCACACAGTGATTGGCTGATAGTCTCTTTCAGAGATTTATTCATAGAAATATTGTAGAGTGCAATATTATGTTGCCATATTCAAATAAAAAGGTTAATTGCCACATTCAATTAAAGATTTTAAAATGCAGGCTAAGTGTCACTAATTAAACAAGTAGGCTATATATTCAGCTAATTGTCAGCCTCCTATGTGTGCTTCTCGTAAACAATTAGTCAATATGCATAGTCGACTATTAGTCGCACTTTTATTAATAAACCATATAAATCATAATAATGAGCCTTCACCGGCAAATATAATAATTATGAATGTGTTAGGGAAAAACAGCAAGTACACTGCATTAACGTTTTAATAATTTATTGTTACACTAGTGCTTTCTGTTTTCGGTTTAAGAGATTAAGTCAGCGACACTGACTCGTCATCTCCACAGATGTGACCTGCATTGTTCATACGGATACATATTGAAGAATATTGTTTCTATTTGAATTGATTTTTTTTTCCCATTTAAAAAGTTTCAATCTCTATAGATAAGATTTTTCATGTCTGTAATAAGGCAGGCATTACATGAGTTTCGAAGGAGCACTAAAGTTCAAGACCGAGACGGCAAGCGCATCCTATTTTGTTTTCTTTATTTTACAAAAGCAACGTTTTCTTGTTATTCTGAGTGCACACGAATAAACATAGAGTCTTTACAGATACAAAAGATGCATTACTCTTATCTGTATGAACAAAAATTACGGAGTATTTTAAGAGTAAGTGAGCACACCGGCGCCTCCATCTGTCATGCAGTAGCCCAATCGTGCTACTGTTCAGCTTCCACACTCTGCACAAACACGTGAATTGCACAATTTTTTTCAAGGCTAACATTAGATTGAGCTGCCATATAAAGTTGCTACTACATACATATTTCAAATAAGCCATATTTGAGGTCGATGAACGATAGGCGAGCATTTGGATGTCCTGCCCGATGTACTATATTACCACATAGACCAGCCGTTAACGATTTGTCCGTCACGGACTGCATGATTTCGCCACTTCGTGTGGATTTTTTTTTTCTGCGACTAATACATTTTGGTATGATATAAACAGCCTTTTCAATTAGCCGTGTAGAATATCATAGCGGATAGTAAGTCATGCAAACATGAAAAGAAAATTCAAGTTTTATTTTTTCAATTCAAGTTTATTTGTATAGCGCTTTTCATGATACAACTCATTGCAAAGCAACTTTACAGCAAATTAAGTTTCTACAATATTTAGTAGTAGCTTATCAGTGGTGACTGTCAGTTAATGTACATATGCCAGAAATGTACGGAAAAATCAATTTAAGACTTAATCAAACAGACGATGAACACTATTAACAGCAGTTATTATATAATGCAATCAAACTTATAGCAAAATGTGGTAGTTCTGTATGTTGTTTCAGGGTTGGCATCATCTTAGGTCCTATGAGGGGTTGGCATCATCTCTTCTAAGGTGTTCTGGATCCAGACTGAAGCTTGTGTAAAACCGTGGCAAAAACAGAGAAACAAATAGAGACATAATTAGCGTAAGATTGCTTTTTGGTTTTTTTTTTTGTTTTTTCCCAACCAAGCAAAATTGATTTGTTTAACCCAAACTAAAGAATAATAATGTGCATTTGATCAGATATAACTGCAGTACAAGATTATGAGATGCATTATTTGAATGCTTGGCCAAAGAGATGTGTCTTTAAACTAGATTTAAACAGAGAGCGGGATATCTGAACCCCGAACGTTATCAGGAAGGGTATTCCAGAGTTTGGGAGCCAAATGCGAAGAATTTCTACCTCCTTTAGTGGACTTTGCTATCTTAGGTACTACCAAAAGTCCAGAGTTTGGCGACCTTAGGGAGCGTGATGGATTGCAGCGTGATAGAAGACTAGTTAGGTACACAGGAGCTAAACCATTAAGGGCCTAATAGGTAAGTAATAACATTTTGTAACTGATACGGAACTTAATAGGTAGCCAGTGCAGAGCTGCATTTTGGACTACCTGTAGCTTGTTTATTGAGGATGCAGGAAAACCACCTAGCAGTGCATTACAATAAGTCCAGTCTAGAGGTCATGAATGCAAAGCAACTAGCTTTTCTGCATCAGAAACAGAAAACATGTTCTCTAACATGGCAATGTTTCTATGGTAGAAGAATGTTGTTTTTGTAATGTGAAATATGAGTTTTCAACAGGACATCCAATCTTTTAATTTTTAACACAAAAAAAAACCCCTTCTGTTAGGCTTAGATAATGAGAGTTATCTGGTATTGTGAGGATATATAGTTGAGTATTATCAGCATAACAATGGAAACTAATTCTGTATATTGTATATTGAAAATAGCAGAGGACCTTGGACAGATCCTTGTGGAACTCCATATTTTACTGGTGATAATTGCGATGACTACACTTTTTAAATGAACAAGGTGGTAGCGATCGGATGGGTAGGATCTAAACCATCTTAAAGCTGCCCTTGAATACCTGTATAGTTTTATAATCAATCTATGAGTATGCCATGATCTATAGTGTCGAACGCAGCACTAAGATCAAGTAAAAATAGCAATGAGATGCAGCCTTGGTCTGACGCAAGAAGCAAGTTTGTAATTTTAACAAGTGCAGTTACTGTGCTATGGTGGGGCCTGAAAATCTGAAATTCTTCATAGAGATAATTTTTTGCAGAAGGAGCACCATTGAGCAGACACAACTTTTTCTAAAGTTTTAGACATAAACGGAAGATTTGAAATAGGTGTGTAATTTGACAGTTCACTGGATCTAGTTGTGGTTTCTTAATTAATAAGTGGCTTAATAACCTCCAGCTTGAATGGTTTTGGGAAGTGCCCTAAAGACAACGACGTGTTAATAATATTGAGAAGCGGTTCTTATGCTACAGGTAACAACTCTTTTAGTAATTTAGTGGGTACAGGATCTAAACAGGAATGTGTTGGTTTAGATGCAGTGATAAATTAATGTGCGCTTCTTCCTGTCCTATACAGGTGCATCTCAATAAATTAGAATGTCGTGGAAAAGTTCATTTATTTCAGTAATTCAACTCAAATTGTGAAACTCGTGTATTAAATAAATTCAATGCACACAGACTGAAGTAGTTAAGTCTTCTTTTAATTGGGATGATTTTGGCTAACATTTAACAAAAAACCACCAATTCACTATCTCAACAAATTAGAACATGTTGACATGCCAATCAGCTAATCAACTCATAACACCTGCAAAGGTTTCCTGAGCCTGCAAAATGGTCTCTCAGTTTGGTTCACTAGGTTACACAATCATGGGGAAGACATGCTGATCTGACAGTTGTCCAGAAGAAAATCACTGACACCCTTCACAAGGAGGATAAGCCACAAACATTAATTGCCAAAGAAGCTGGCTGTTCACAGAGTGCTGTATCCAAGCATGTTAACAGAAAGTTGAGTGGAAGGAAAAAGTGTGGAAGAAAACGATGCACAACCAAACGAAAGAACTGCAGCCTTATGAGGATTGTCAAACAAAAACGATTCAAGAATTTGAGTGAACTTCAAAAGGAATGGACTGAGGCTGGGGTCAAGGCATCAGAGCCGCCACACACAGAGTGTCAAGGATTTGGCTACCCCCCCCACAAGGGTTTTGTTTGTTGTATTCCTCTTTTTAAGCCACTCCTGAATCACAGACAACGTCAGAGGCGTCTTACCTGGGCTAAGGAGAAGAAGAACTGGACTGTTGCCCAGTGATCCAAAGTCCTCTTTTCAGATGAGAGCAAGTTTTGTATTTCATTTGGAAACCAAGGTCCTAGAGTCTGGATGAAGGGTAGAGAAGCTCATAGCCCAAGTTACTCTAAGTCCAGTGTTAAGTTTCCACAGTGGTATGTGTGATTTTGGGGTGGAATGAATCTGCTGGTGTTGGTCCATGTGTTTTTGAAAACAACGGCAATTGCACCCGTTACCACTACATGTTCGGAGAACTTAAGCTCCTTCGCTGAACCGCTTTTTGAAGATTGGGATTTATTTTCCAGCAGGATTGCACCTGTCCACACACTGCCAAAGCACAACAGTTGGTTAAAATTGAATGTAAAGGACCATGGTTGTTGGTGTTGCGGACTGGCCAGCAAACTTTCCTGACCTGAACCCCATAGAGAATCTTTGTTAAGAGGAAAATGAGAAACAAGAGACAAAAATGCAGATGAGCTGAAGGCCATGTCAAAGAAACCTGGGCTTCCATACACCTCAGCAGTGCCACAAACTGATTACCTCCATGCCACGCTGAATTGAGGCTGTAATTAAAGCAAAAGGAGCACCTACTAAGTATTGAGTACATGTACATTAAATTAATATACTTTCCAGAAGGCCAACAATTCACTAAAAAAATTTTTTTTATTGGTCTTATGAAGTATTCTAATTTGTTGAGATAGTGAATTGGTGGGTTTTTGTTAAATGTGAGCCAAAATATCACAATTAAAAGAACCAAAGACTTAAAACTACTTCAGTCTGTGTGCATTGAAATTATATAATACACGAGTTTCACAATTGAGTTGAATTACTGAAATAAATAAACTTTTCCATGACATTCTATTATTGAGATGACGTAGTTGTCAAGGCCGCAGTTTATCTTTGGTTGCGATGAATGAAGCTGAAGTATTATATGCTGTAGAATATACATTTGTTATTGTATTTTTGATGTTATCTATTTTATCAGTGAATAAATTTATAAAGTCATTACTATTAAACTGTGAGGGAATATTTAGATCGTGTGGCGTCTGGTTATTTGTTAATCTAACCACTGTGCTAAATAAAAACCTAGGATTGTTTTTGGTTATTTTCTATGAGTTTGTGGATATTCTCGGCCCTGGCAGCTTTTAGAGCCTGTCTATAGCTGGACATACTGTTTTTCCACGCAATTCTAAAAACTTCCCAGTTAGTTTTTCTCCATTTGCGCTCAAGTCTGCAAGTTTTTTTCTTGAGAGAATGGGTATAACTGTTGTACCATGGCGCAATACGTTTTTCTCTAACCTTTTTCAATATGATGGGGGCAACAGCTTCTAATGTAATAGAGAAGATAGTGCCCATGTTGCTAATCATTACGTCTAGTTCATGTGTATTTATGGGTACACAAGCAAAGTTTTTTTTGGGGAAAGGGGGGACAAATAAATCAGGCAAGTTATTTGTGAATCTGTCTTTGGTGGCGGGAACAATAGTTCTGCCCGGACGATAACACGGAGCCATATAGTTAATATCAGTAATATGCAGCATGCACGATACAAGGAAATGGTCAGTAACCTCATCCACTTTGGAAGTACCATATCTATATCAGTAAGATCAATTCCATGCGATAAAATTAAATCTAGCATATGATTAAAACGATGGCGAGAAACAAAATGGATGCGAGAAACAGGAGAACATAGGCTATATTAAGGATATAATCAAAAATTTGGAGTTGGTACAACCTCCAAACCAAAGCCGATACCTTTTTAAAAGCTTATTATCGTCAAATGTTTCAAAAATGTTTATATTCCGAGGTAGATTGCTGGCAACAGCCATTTTAGGACAGTTCAGATTTGGTTGTAGTGACTTAGATTTAGGAGCTAGTTTTAGTGCTAAAATGCTTTGTGAAATACTCTTAGAACAAAAATTTAGGAGTCCTAAATTTAGGACTGACATGCCCATTATTTTTAAGATCTTCTCCTAAATCGGCGAGTTATGAGCTACTTTTAGCCTTAAGATATTTTGTGAATACGGGCCCTGAACAGCTAATCAAGGTTTGTAAGATTACTAGAAATTTCCAGACTGGTGTGTTGGTGTAGACAAGCTAAATTCTGTAGGACACTGGCCCTCCAGGTGCAGCAACATGACTGGTGTATAGCGTAACCATAAAATCAAATTAGTTGTCAGGAATGTTGTTCCATCAACATGCCATGCTATTTTAAAATCGGTAGTTAGTAGTGAAAAGGTTAAGCAAGTTGTAAATTTTTATGAAAACCAGACCATGTCAGTTGCCTTGTGGTTTTAATTTGTAGTCATCAACACTAAATTCTCTTGTCTTTCAATGATTAGCACATGCACCTCACATGAAACAATCAGCCAAACCTCACTAAGTCACTAGAATTTGTAGAATTATTGGTGTTTGCAGAGATACCATCTAATCGCCTGGTATTATCCCCTCCTTTCAGGTCAATTTCATCTCCCTCCGTATCTGTAATGCCTGAAAGTTTCTAATTAACATGTTCCAGCATGTTGTTTTTCTCCTTCATCGCGTTCTAATTTGCCTAATGCTATGATCTCCCATTTGTGTTTTGTGGGCAAGCTAATTGAATCGCTTTTGATGTGTTTATATTTTTAGGGAGGGAGACCTGCCGTTAGTTTCATTGTGCAAACCGGTGCTAATTGCTAAATGAGAGCCAGTTAGCGCCAGCTGCTAATTTAGTGCAACACAGAGCAGATAGAATGCAGTGGCGAACATGAGGGATGCACTCAAGAACTGAAACTAAGGTGTGATTTGGAGGAAGGAGGCTTAATCAAAAGGCTTCTTTCTCCTGGGCGAGGGAAGGGGGTTGTGTTGCCCTCAGCTGGCGCTTGTTTCTTTCCAATCCAAAGAAAAGTGCTTCAAATGCATGACAAAAATAATAATTCTCAAGTGGGAACTGTTGTCTCTCCATTCTCCAGGAGATCATCTGATGAGCTTTGCTGACACTGCTTGATTCTCTTGTACCTTTGTTCTCACCGGTCCACAAAATCGTTTAGTGGACTACACCTCGGAGCCCGGCGGCCCAGCAAGTGTGCGTCACATTGAGCCCTCTTCTAAGCAGCTCTTGGATGAAAGCGAAAGCCAGGCTTATTTCTTTAATTCTTTATTTCATCATTTTGTTCCTTGCAGCCGTGTTCAGGAAAAAAGGCTTTCCAGTACGCTCCCATGGGATGTTCATCTCCTAGCTTCTGTGGCGCTGTCAATTGAAGTGGTTTCTGCACCAGTCCCAGACTTGGTAACTCTTGTGGTTCTTTTGCGGGGGTTTTTTTTGGGAGGGGGGGTGGGGGGGGGAGGTACTTGTTTTCATTGGGCATGGAGCATTCTGAAAAATGCAGAGATCTTCCCAAAAATTAAAAAATGTGTTCACATGGCCCCCCCCCCCATTTTTTTTGGTCAATGGTCCTTTTTAAGTGTGTCGACAGGCAGGGGAACGGCGCTCATTTCATTAGCATTGACATTAGCAGATGCCACCGCAAGCCTCAGAACTACAAAGGCTCCAGGGTTCAAAGCCACCTGCCGGTAAACGATCCCCTGGCAAAAAAGAGAGGGGGGGGGGGGGGGGGAGAAAGAAGAAAAAGATCATCATAGTTCTTGACGTGGGAATGTGCCTGCGTTCTGATCATTTAGTGGCTCCTTGCTCGGTGTTCATCCCTTTCACACTCTCCCCCCAGCAGAGAGTGTATTCATTTTCTATTAGGTGTCCCAATCTGGTTCCATGTTGTTTAAATTGTGCTAAATCCATAGAGATAAATGAAAACATCAGATCATAATTATATTTAAGACTTTATTTATCCTTATACGCGTGTTTGAGAAAGTCAGAGAATGTATTTTGAGCCCTATTTTAGCCTTGGGAATTGTTGCACATGTGGATGTAAGGTAATTTTAACATTTAGATGAGTTTTTCAGTGGTTTTATTGCTCTCCAAATTGGAAATGTCTGTGTTTTTCTGCCACCACCACTAAAATATTCCCAAATTACCTACTGATGAACACCAGAGTTAATGTAATTCCTATTTAAAAACAGTTTGGAAATTATTCCAAGTTGCTGACCAAGAACCGTTTGGTTCCATTACATAGTAATTTGTGTAAGTATTTATGTTGAACTAGGAGGTCCTGGGATGGAGCAGATCACAATTGGACACTCCCCCGAATATGATTTTGACACCTTGCTTCGAATTGAGCCCATATGCATGCAGTGCATGTTTTGCATTTCCAATTTTGCGCACATGTATATACAAATATTATAATTTATATTTTACTTAAAGGACTATATGATCATACTTGCAACATATGACTGACTACATCCAAAACAAATTTTTAGTTTGTAGGATGGCAGAACTCGCTTGTACTCTGTGAATTAAATTGTCATCCAATCACGTAAGTTTTATCGAAGCAGAGCCATGCAAATTTTATTTTACAGATGTCACCCTGAGAATTACCGTCTGAATAGTGCTAATGTATGTGATTCTGTGGGGGCATGAGCTGTGGCTCTATCTTAGTATTGTAGTGGCCTAGTAATAAAGTGGCCTCCCTGATTTCCATACACAGTGTTTGCAGTGATTTAGGGCTTGATGAGAGGTGATTAGGTGACAGGCTTATAATGAATAACTGTGCGCAAGATGGACACGGAGGAGGACGCGCTGCTCCTCTCCTCACTGTTTACAGGATCTGTGAGATTGCAATCTAATATGTGATTAGCCCCTCTGTTATTTATTCTTCAATTTGGAGGGATTTCTATGTTTTGATAATATAATGTGAATTATTTATTGGCCTAATCTCTGAATTTCCTCTCCTCTGCATGTCATTTTGCTCCCAAAGACAAAGATATGTCATCAGAGATTGCAAAACAGAATGTGTCAATACAACGATGGGGTTGCACAAATCATTGACTATAACACATTTACTTATACTGTGAGACTTTACTGCTAGCGTTGAGAGCAGGAGTCATCTTTTGAGCCATTTCAATGTCCCATCTGACCCGGTCTTAAATTAAAAGCGTCTCTGTGTAGCCATGGAAATTTGTGGTAATTAGACCTATTTAGCGGAGGTTAATCACAACTGACATGAGCAGATGAAAAGGCGAACAGTAAGTGCTGCCTATGCAGCTGGTAACCTGCTCTGAACTCAGTGGGTAATTTTGTTCGCACTGTGCCTAACATTTATGTTGAGTGCTTAACACTCAACACTGCTACTTTTACATGATACTGATGCATAAAATCATACATGACCTACAGTCACATGTAATCCCTTTATGCTGTTTTTTTTATTGTGCAATATGCAGTTAGTAGTGTTGTGTTCTACCATATATTGAAATTAATCTGGCCTTAACTATGTATTAATCACTTTCACAAGACATTTACTCTTATTTTATTTAAAAACTGATATTAATCAGTGTCTTAATAATCCATTATGCATTTATTGTTTTACATTCAACAGTTTTAATGTTTAGTATATATTTACTGCTTGAATTGGTGTATTTTAAAATTTAAGTTCTCAATTTCCGGTAATTTATACTAGACTCCATAGATAAATATGTAGTGGTTTATTTCAGCCTTACAGCCTGAATTTTGGCAAGTGAGACT
Organism: Sinocyclocheilus anophthalmus; assembly: GCA_018155175.1. Taxonomy (NCBI): domain Eukaryota; kingdom Metazoa; phylum Chordata; class Actinopteri; order Cypriniformes; family Cyprinidae; genus Sinocyclocheilus; species Sinocyclocheilus anophthalmus. The sequence goes on from JADLZN010006330.1 coordinate 25,705, forward strand.
TAGTTTAGATTATTTATTGATGGATGTATACATTAACATGATTATGGACTGTTAAATACTTTATCCACTGACAGGCGACTGAATAAAGTATATACATTTCAGAAGGGAAATTATGTTTTAAACGTTCATGATGCGTTTGTGATGTGAGCTTTAGCAGTTTTAGACCCTCCCCTTCTGCTACATATGGAATGAAGTTACTAAGTGCATGGTGACCAGCATTCCAAGCTTTTTTGATTTTAATACACCATCTGGGTATTCGTAGTGACTAGGTCTTGCTGTTTTTTTTTTTTTTTTAACGTTGGTAATAAGAACCTTACAGTAGCTACACCTCACCACTTTACCCACGATTACTGCACTTTACCTTCATTTTGTGCTTGATTTTTCTCCTATTGGAGTTCTGGATCTCTCTTGCTATCACAAGAAGCCATCTGAGGCCTAATGATCTGTGGCCATGTACACAGTTTATCTTCAGTCCAGCAGTGTAATGAGTGGGAAGAGCTCCACTGAGTGGGCCCGCTGGGCCAAGGGATTCCATTAGCACAAAAATGGTGTGGCCATTTCTACTTCTTTGTTTACAGCTCAGCATACAGATGTTATCTTGCGTATTCATCAAGTTGTTCAGGCGCATGAAGCAGATGATGCTTCTGGATATGAGTTAATGTTGAAATACATGCCTGTGGGAAGTAGATTGAGGGCCATCAACGAGAACAGCTTTCAAAACCAAGAAGCATGCAGATTGCGAGTCTATATACTGGGATTGCTGTACCCAGTAAATGTTTATATTTTAGAAAATGAAAAGATGTGTTGCTGATGAAGAACAAACAGTAGGCGTTGTTTGTTAAAATGTCAGAATTTATGCGATGAATGCATGGTTACTGATGCAGATTTAGAGACTTGATTCCAATTCACAAGCTAATGATTCAGTTTTATTTATATTTCAATTTTATTTGATTTTGGTGTATTTTATTTACAATGTCCATTTAACTGGCATGCACAAAAACTCTGCTAATGCTTTAAATTATAAAGCTGTGTTTCAGACTGATTTAAACTGGAAACCTGTCTTTTTAAACTATTCATTTATAGCACATGTTCATAAGAGTCATTTGTTTGTGAATCAGACTGCATTGATGACGGTATGTTTTGTTTTTGCTTCCAACCCTTCACTGTTTGGATGGAGCCAATTATTTTTTAAGACTTTATTATAAGACTAGAGATAGAGAAGCGAATACTATAGAAGAGAATAGATATGGTGAAGTTGCAATATGGAAAAAGCTGTTAGCAAATTAGCAAGTCATTCTAACTAATTCTTAATGTGTTTTCCCCTGTTTAATGTCCATGAGGGTCCCACCATGTGCATATATTGATGAGCTCAAATGCAATCTAATGCTATGCCTGTGCTGTCAACACTTGTTGTTGAGGTTTGGCGGAGCTTCCCCTAGTGTAGTGCTAATGGAGGATGCTAAAATTAGATAATTAGGGAACCAAATAATGCTGCACTTAGACAACCACTGGGGGTACAAAGGAAGACTGTGTGTATGTGTGTGTCGGTGCGGAAGCAGTGGCTAGGAGAGCGAAAGAGGGATTAACAGAACTGATTTAAAGGGATTAGCAAATCCCACCGAATCCAAGGAGCCACTAGAGCCCCCTACCACACGCTCCTCAACCCGTAATCCTTTTCAAGTGTGCCACAGAATTGGTGTTCCCTGTAATCTGCCCGATTCATATGATGAAACCCAATACACTTGGCAACCTCTGTGAATGGGGGCAGATAGAAAACAATGACTGTAAAATGCCGCTCAGCCAAAGCTGGATTAGTACAGCTGCAAGTGTTCCACTGGAGCTCCTTTCACAGATGGACTTCATGGAGGTACTTGCGTCAAGAGCCTCCGCATTACTCCACTGTTGTTTTTACGATGGATACTAGTTGTCCTAGATCTGTGATATGTGTCTCTGATTGCATTCATACCTCATGCTCATGCTAAAAGGGAGGGTGTGGATCTATGCTAATGTTCCTCATCCATCATGTGGATATTAAATGGCAATCACTGCTGATAAGAGGGGCCTGAATGTGCCTACAGCCACTTAGAAAACAAAAGGAACGTGTGTCCATCAACAATAATGGGCTGGGGATGCATATTCAGTATAAAACATACATTAGTGCCTCAAATGGAGCTGGGAGGAGGCTGTCTTTGCTATTTGAGCAAAATGGGAAATTTAATTACACGACCATTTGGCGCAAGCAATGGTAACATCACTTGAGGCGCTGCCAAGTCACATTCCCCTTCCCCTATCCAAAGGGAAGGTTTTGAAGAGGAGTGATTGGATGGCTTGAAGACCAATGGAGTCTCAGGTATCGCTTTAATGCGATGGACTGGAGGACTCGTGGTGCCTGAGGTAATTATTTTGCTGCTGTTCTGTTGGGAGTTGGGTGGCGGGGCAGCTGTAATTAATGCTTGGCTGATGGATCCAGTGACTTCCTGCTCTAGGCGTACTTCAGGGATGGCACGAGAATAAGAATAAGCATCATCTCCAGAGGGCGAAGCCTCCATATGTCGGACCTTTAAGTTATTACAGAGATGAGTGATAGCCCATATCCAGATACGAAGTGAATGCAAACTCGGTTTTAAAGGGAAAGTTCAGCCAAAAATGGAAATTGCCATCATTTACTCTCGCTATCATGTCATTTCAAACCTATATGACTTTATTGTGCATATGTGCATTCTTCTGCTGGCAAACAAGCTGCAGTGCATCCAAGTTTTGCGACAGAATGCCGGCTCCTGCATCAGCAGCATCCTGCATCAGCAACGTGTGGCGAAGCCTGACACGGAACACAAGAAATTGTTGAATAAAGTTGTTATTTTTATATTATTTTTGCACAAAATTTTTCTTGTATAGCTTCATAACATTACAGTTGAACCACTGATGTCAAATGGACTATTTTAATGATGTCCTTACTGCCCTTGCATGTGATAGTTGCTTTGCAGTCTATGGAGGTTCAGAAAGCTAATATCTTAATTTGTGTTCTGAAGATGCTGACATGACATGAGGGTGAGTAATTAATGACAGAATTTTGGGTGAACTATCCTTTTAATTGAAAGCAAATATGACAACAGTTTTTACTTCTAATAGAATTGCACTTTTTTCATATTTATTTTAAATGAAATTAACCTGTTATTAAACTTCCATTCTATTTCTATCTCCAGATGAACACACAAGTGGACTGGCCACAAACTGAACAGTGAGATGTTTAATTGATTCAGAGGTTAACGATCCAGGCTTAGCATTGCGCTGTTAGTTTTTAAATGTCAGATCTCTCAAACCTGCCCTTTGTGTCAGCGGCAAAGAATGAGAGTGTGCATGCATGTATGTGCACAGGTTAAGTTGTAGCTATCTGCAAAGGTCTGTCATAGAGCACATTGTTACAAGTCCAGTCAGTGGTTCAGCCTAATAACACTGAGCCTAATTCATGTATGAAATCAAAGCCATGGCAACATTTGAAGCACTACCCTTGTGACAGTAGGGAACTCTTTGGTCTTTGCTCTGTGTCCTCAAAATGTCAGATTTGTTATCTTTCTCTGAATGTCCACCTAACACTGCAGAGTGGAAGGTTTCAGGCCATAGTGAGAAGAATGTCCCTGTGGTTAAGCGCTGTCTTTTGCTTTGAGGCTTTCTGGGGAAAAAATGGCCTTTAATGGCCTGTGAAGGTGGGTATAAGAAATACACATCCAAGTGATCAGATAATATCCTCAGCAGGGTGGTCACAAGCTTTGCCACAGTCAGGTTTCTTTTGGCCTCAAACCCATATTAGAAACGTCTGTGTCATATCAATGCATGCTGAAGATTTAGAAAAGCATCCCAGGGTGAATGGAATCAAGGGTTGTTCGCTGGTTTTATCTTACCCCTGTCTGGTGCTCAAAGGCTACTCAAAAAGGAGATTGGCTGTTTCTCTGAAAGATCTGCCTGCACAGATCGTTCTGGCTCTGTTAGCTAATGAGTACTTATTTAAAGCTCTCATACACACTTTGGACATTGAAGCAGAGACATCCATCATCTAGTATGCAGGCACACAGCATGCTGGGATATGAGAGCACAGAGTTTTGACATGATGTTAACCAGGACAGTACTTTTTATAGTACTGCTTTTATATTTAAACATCATTTTGGTTTCTGTCAATTTTTTTTTGTTTGAATCACAGTGCACCTACCACAGTATAAATGGTACAGCAGAATTAGGAATTATTCAAAATTGTATTGAGAATGGCTTTTAAAATTTTAATTACAGCAAATGTCTCTTCCTGACATGTCAGTTAAACTTTCAGTGTAAAGTCCTGTGTCCAATATAATTAAAATGTGCAGTTCATTAATAAAAGAGACAATTCTTAAGTTACACATAATAACATAATAATAATAAAATAAGTAGCCATGTTTGCAGGTGCATAGGCCACAAAGGAATGTCTTGAGGGCCATGTGTTGACTAGTGCTTCTCTAGTTTAAAGAGGAATCCATTTTCTCCATCAATGGGATGTATATCACATGTGTAGATTGAACTAATTGCTGCATTGTTATATAGTCAGTGTAAAATTGTCATGTAAATCTCTAATTGCAATAATTTTGTTGCAGTGCTTCAGTCTGGTCAGTGTGATCTACAGTAGAAGAGGCGAGTAATACCGCTATATATTACAGTGTACATTACTTTCTTCGACACAACAATTATGGAGATGAGATTTTCATCCATGCATTCCAATTGCCTGACTGTGTTTTCATATTAACGGCATATTGATCTCAGATTGCTGGAGCATGTTATTTGGCTAGATACATAATGGCCATCATGGCTCCATTTCTATTGCAATGGTGTCATCTGCCTTCTGAGATCACAAGATTGGAATATGCAGGTTTATCACGCAGGAGTCTCTTGTATATGTAATGATCTCACAAGCTCATGTTGTATGTTTAGTCTCTGTTTCATATAAAGTTTGAGTTTGGCAGAAGATGAGAGGAGAGAGAACAAATCGTTTACCGTATGATGTGCAGTGTTGGTGAGTGTTACTTTTAAAAACATTTTGCATTATTGAGTTACTCACAAAGTGATGTTTCTTCTTTATTTATGCATTTTTTTCTGTGCAAACAGCTTTGATTATAATGGGAGTTTAGCAGTGTTTATCAAGTATTTATTTGAAGCAGCATTTGGATAATATGGAGTACATTTAAAAAGTAACATTTCCAAATAGCAATATGGTACTGCTATCAATCGATTATACAATCTAATCAAATCAATTACATTTGCTAACATTATATTTGCTTAAAAAATAAAAACCTTTGAAAAAAGATACTTTTATTTTATTTACTTTTTTAAATTTATGGTTTATTTTACTGCATTAAATTTTTAGATGTTTATTTTATTTTGATTAAGAATAAAATTGTGTCAGATCACTAAGTCATTAAATAAACATTATGCAAAGTGGCTGTAGAAGAAAGTATATATTTTATTTTATTACTGTGTATTGACATGTCTGTCAAGCTGTCTGAGACAGCATCTTTTCATAGAAGATGCATTCTTGCATAACATTTTTTTTCAACGCTAGTCTATGTACGCATGCAGATTGACACCTTTTGGCTGTTGTATAGCATCTTGCACCATGCCACATTTTTGTAAAGTAAAAATATATATATCTTTAAAAATGGGTCTCAGGACCTCTGTGTTATTTTGTTGCATATCATCTAGCTGTCTTTGAACACAAGAATGTATTAAGCATGATTAATTGCATAATTTTTTAATTAATGAATTTAATTGACAGCCCTGCTTGTAATACCCCAACACTGATGATGTGTCAGACAGATTCAAGAAATGATCCCTGATGTAGTTTGGTTAGTTAACATAGCTAAGAGCTGCATGCATGCAACATGGGTATTTATAACTCTTACAGCAGAATGTTAGACATCGATGGATCATCCTCTGCACAGAAAGTGAATGAGGTAGGGCAAATTAATTGAGACAGCAAGAGATCGGCGCAGTTGCTCAGCCTCAAGGGCGAGTGGCCAAATTTAAGTCAGATTCCACTGAAGACGCCGTGTAGCCTAATTATTCTGAGCTGCACATCTGCTTGTGTGTCTCAGTTGCTTCTTCTGTCTTTTCAGTTTAGTGAACCTTGGAGGCCCCTGCCTGTTCTGAAGGATCTACACACACACACACACACTAGCAGACAGTAATGAGAGGCAATCCGTGAGAAAAAACATGGCAAACTACCCACAGCCACTGCAACTTTCTTTACTGTTCATCGGCAGAATGTTTCCAAACTGCATTCCGCCTCCACACCTCACGTCTCCTCGCGCTGCCTGTCTTCCCATGATCCCTCACTCCTCCCCAACCCTCGCCCCTCCCATCCTCCTCAGCGCAGCACTGATGTTTCCAGCATGGCTTCTGGGAGATGGAAGTTGTGAAAACCTCCCGATTGGCCTTGCAGAAGGAAGAGACAAACAAAAGGGGAGCTGAGAGTTGTTTGAAGCCTGTTGCAAGGAAAGAGAGAGAGCGAAAGAGATGGCAGAGATTGAGGAAGCTGTGGAGCAGGGGCTCAGCTGCTCCCTGGAGGGCTGGCAGAGGGTTTTCGGGCAAGGGAGGAGAGATCTGGGTTGTGAGGAGTGAGCGAGAGAAGAAAAGAGAGGAAGAGAAGCATAGCTTTGCCCTCGGTGACTGGCAGTGCAAATTGACAGAACTCTGTCGTAGCCACGTTCTCCATCCAAGGCCGGGATGAATTTGTGTCGTCCCCTCTCACGCTCTTGTTAGTTGGCCTCCAGAGGGAACGGCTCCGCCACGCGCCAAGAAAAGAGAGCTCAAACTATGACTAAAACCATGTCTGATCTAAGCGGGAGAATGCTGACTTCTCTCTGCAAGCCGTTTGAAGCGAATAGTACTGGCTGGAGCATTTCTTATACTTATAGATTGGGCTCCGGGTTAAGCCTCGACCGTACAGTTTCTTATTTTCTTGAGAAAAAGAGCCCCAGGTCTGAGCTGCTACTGCAAACTCATTGTTTCTCAATGTATTACACAGCCCTTTTAGCCTCCGTTTCCCCTGGGCTGTGTCACCTTGTCTGTTTCTGTGCCCTTAACTCATGCTGAGGCCGAGGTTGACTGCTGTGAGCAGCTTATCTATCGATCCCGCCGGAAATCCAGCCGCGTTTGAGAAAATATGTTACAAATTGCATTATGATGATGAACATTTTCCTCTGTAATGCTAATGCTATTATGCAGACAGCTCCATGAAATTCAATCAGCAAATGTGTGAGTAGAGCAGGACTGTGTTGGAAACAGAAACACTGGGTTCAGTAATTTTGTGTGTACTAAGGATCCATGATAAATTAATAATGATGTATCTTTAAGATCATAGCTGTCATTTATGGTGAGGATGTTCACACCACTTTTTGCCATAGGCAATTTTTCCCAACTTGTTTTTATGAAAAAATTTAAGTATTTTACAAGTTGGTGATTTTGTATCAATTTGTACTATGAAAGCTATACTAAAACTTCATATTATTAGAAAAAAGCACAATTCTCCACACCGATCCTAACTGCCAGTGAGGCGTAAGATTATACGAATATGAATTAATCACCAATTTGCCAAAATTGCTGTGAGATTGTTGTTTTGTCCCCACAGCTTTAGGAAATAGCTTGTGAATGTATCTAATACAGAATAAGCATTTGAAAATGTTGATAACGAGCTTTCATTTTGCTTGTTTGTGTTATAACGAGTGGCGTTAGATGCTTGAATTATTTTTTGCCAATGTTGTATAGTTTCGACTTGGCAAATACTCTTTTACTTTGTGTGTTCATACTATAGATCATCTGGTTTGAGTGCTGTGTGCTTGTGAGTGCTTTGTAACAGTGAGATTGGTTCATTGTAGAATTCATACACTCACAAATCGTTCCAATAATATATTTCACCCTCAACCCTCTATTCACATCCACCAAGACCGTCTTCTGCCTGACAAATTCCCCACATTTAGTCGAGTCTCTACATCTTCCTCACTCTCCTGGATTTCCTCTTATCTCTTCTGCGTGATATACATCCAGGCAGGAAGCTGCAGCCTCTCAGATTCTATCGCGTCCTATGTGCCTTGTTTGAGCGAATGACTGAACCTTACCCTGTGGAAGAAAATGAGATCCGGTGCTAGACCAGAGAACGAGAAATGTTATCTCCGAGTTGGAGGGCCCAATCCACCAGTCCGTCAGTGTTTACCTGCCAGGTGACAACATGATAAGACCCTCAAAGCAGAAGAACAGCCCCTCTCACTTCTCCTATCACTCTGCCATCAAACACTCTGACTTGTATTATAAGAGCATTTAACCATTAGCAACCATTTGTTCCTTAGAAATTTTTAGTGAGGCACAAGAGATCATGAAGGGCACATGGTGTAGCTTGCTCTGATTAGAAATGTTTATATGTTCGATTTTATCTGTTGCTCTCTGATTGTTTTAAGTCTCTTGTAGCATTAAAGTATGACAATAACATAAACTACTCTTTAAAGGTTAGGATAAGATTTTTTAAAAAGAAATTAATACTTATTCAGCATGTATGCATTAAATTGATTCAAAGTGACAGTAAAGACATTTACACTGATAAAAAAAAAATACAGTTAGGTCCACATACTGTATATTTGGACACTGACACAATTTTCATAATTTTGGCTCTGTATGCCACCAGAATAGAATTAAAATGAATCAATCAAGATGAAATTGAAGTGCAGACTTTAAGCTTTCGAGGGGTTAAACAAAAATATAACATAAAAAGCTTAGGAATAACAACCATTTTTATACACAGTCCCCCATTTTCAGGTGCTCAAATTTATTGGAGGGTTGTTGTTTGTTTGTGTTTCTTTCTGCCTTTATTTTTGTCTTCAGCAAGTGAAATGCATGCTCAATTGGGTTAAGATCAGGAGATTGACTTGGCCATTGCAGAATAATCCACTTTTCTACCTTCAAAAATTCCTGGGTTGCTTTTGCTGTGTTTTGAGTCATTGCCCATTTGTACTATGAAGCACCGTCCAATCAACTTTGCTGCATTTGACTGAATCTGGGCAGAGAGTATATCCTTATACACTTCAGAATTCTTCCGGCTGCTTCTGTCCTCTGTCACTTCATCACTAAACACCAGTAACCCAGTGCCACTGGAAGCCATGCATGCTCATGCCATCACACTGCTCCACCATGTTTCACAGATGAGCTTTGGATCGGTTCCAAGCCTTCTCCATATTTTTTTCTTACCGTCATTCTGGTACAGGTTGATCTTAATTTCAGCCATCTAAAGAACGCATTTCCAGAAGTGGTCTGGCTGTTTTAGATGTTTTTGGCAAAGTCTAATCTGGCCTTGTTTGCACCTTGTGGTGAACCCTCTGTATTTGTTCTCGTGAAGTCTTCTCTTGATTGTAGACTTTGACAGTGACACACCTACCTCCTGGAGAGTGTTCTTCACTTGGCTGGATGTTGTGAAAGGGTTTTTCTTTACCATGGAGAGGATTCTCCGATCATCCACCACTGTTGTCCTCTGTAGACATCCAGACCTTTTTATGTTGCTGAGCTAACCAGTGCATTATTTTTTTCTCAGAATGTACTAAACTGTTGATTTGGCCACTCCTAATGTTCCTGCTATCTCTCTGATGGATTTGTTTTGTTTTTGAAGCCTAACAATTGTCTGTTTCACTTGTACGGAGAGATCCTTTGACTGCATGATGTGGGTTCACAGCAACAGTTTCCAATTGCAAATGGCACACTTAGAATCAACTCCAGACCTTTTACCTGCTTAATTGATGTAGAAATAATGAAGGAATAGCCCACATCTGTCCATGAAATGGCTTTTGAGTCAACTGTCCCAACTGTCAATTACTTTTTGTCCCTTGAAAAGGGGCAAGGTACATATTAAAGAGCTGTAATTCCATAACCTTCCCTCAGAATACCTCAATAAGATAGAGGGCATTTAAGCCCAAATTTATATATACTGTAACTTTAATAGGTTTTGGTCCACAGCTAAATAATAAAAAAGTGTGACTGTGTCCACATTAATATGGACCTCACTGTATCTTTCGTAGAAATGTTTTAAACATTCAATTGCTTAAAGAATCCCGAAAAAAATCCTGTTTTTATATAAAATGTTAAACCGCACACGTAATAATAAGAAATGTATCTTTAGCATCAAATAAGCATATTAGAATTATTTCTGAAGGATTATGTGGCACTTAAATTCAGCTTTGCCCTGACAGGAATAAATGACATTTGAAAATATATTTAAAAAGAAAACAGTTGTTTCTGACTGTAATAATGTTTCACAACTATTTTTACTGTATTTTGATCAGGGGTTAGTTGAAACACTGATTAGTTTAAAAAAACTTCTTTCAAATAATAAAAAAAAAAATGTGAACTGGAGTGTATTAAGAAATTATCAGTGTTTATGGCAATGAAGAGACTTAGTATTGAAATTTGAGTTGAGTGTTTTAAGTGTCCATTTTATATTTTTTGTAAATGCATCAAGAATCAACTTGTTATATTTGATGAATTTTTGATAAAAATATGCTTGTGATCAGGTTTGCCTTCAAATCATAAAAGAACAGTTTAAGGGGTTTACATGATTTTGCACATTGACATGTTATTTAGCATAATTGACATAAGATTGTGCATGCAAACATGCTCAATAAAGCACTGTGTGATTAGAAAGAACACTCATATTGCCTTTGTTAATTTTCTACACTAAACAGAATTCAAACAGAGAAGAAAAATGGTGTGATTAGCACAGTCCCATTTGATATTGATGAACACACAAAGAAAGCGAACGAAGCACAAAAAAATGCTTTGTTTTAACATAACTACAAATCAGTCTGTGCAGAAGGGAGCCTCTGTTTTATTTATGCTCATCCAGTTGTTGTTGTTGTTTTTCCCCACCATGCTGAACAGTGCTGCTACCAGTCATGTTATTGTCAGCTTGTGTCTTCTGGATGTCTCTATTGATCTGAGATGTGGTGTTACTGGAATCCTGTTGTGGCCCCAAGCAGATACATGCTGAATTGGCTGCGACCAACTGGCAGCTGAAAATCTGGAGGGATGAAGTACGGCCAGAGGCAAGTGAAAAAAATGCAGTGAGCAGAACCACATGATCACATGCACTTTTAATTACGCACAGTCTTTGAGGGGGTTTTTATCATCCGTGTGCATTAAGCTCAGGAGAAAAACAATATGGGAGGGTGTCCGGGCTAGACAGAAGTCTGCTGTCGATACTCAGGGACAGTCTGTGAATTCTTGCTTAAGGGGACATCGTACACCAAAATAACAGGGCTTTTCTAGTGACAGAGGCCCCACTGGGGACATTAGAGTTAAGAATGAGGGGGTGAGAGAGGGATGAGGAAAGAAAGAGATGTTGTAAACATTCTTATCCCACTTGTTCTACTGACGTGCATGCACAGGTGTATGTTAAAACAGTCTTGTATTATCCTGAGTGCCAGTGAAAGAGAGGACGCCACATAACCAAAACACTGTGATGTCTGGAGGACTTTACTCTGCTGACGTCTGGACTGGTCTCCCGCTGAGCTGTGGGCTCTGGGACTGGTGTACTCCCACCCCTTGTGCCCACATTCTCCACCCACTCAGCCCATACTGTAGACAGAAGAAAGAGAGGGAGGGATGGACTCTTTGTGAATTATTTATTCCACTCCTGTGCTTGACTGCTAGTGTGTAGCCAGGCAGAAAGAGGACAACAGAGGCAGGACAGTACCAGCTTCGACTAACAGAATGACCCACTAGATTTGGCATGAAACAATCCCACACACACACCCACACACCCACAACAGTACACACACACACACACAAATACAGGCGTGCATATATTATGCAAGTTGATATTCTGGTGATATTTTTTTCCCAAGCATATTTTACCAATTTAAAACCACATCTATCTTAATAACTACTCTTAATTTTGTATTTAATCATATATGTATGTATGTACTGTATATATACAGGTATATATGCAGTGGCATGCGAAATGTGAATAATTTTAACAAAATAAGAGAGATCATACAAAATGCATGTTATTGCTATTTAGTACTGTTCTGCGTAAGATATTTTACATAAAAGATGTTTACATATAGTCCACAAGACAAAAAAATTGCTGAAATTATTAAAATAACCCCCTTCAAAAGCCCTTGGTTCTTAATACTGTGTGTGGTTACCTGGATGATCTACGACTGTTTTTTTGTTTTGTGATGGTTGTTCATGAGTCCCTTGTTTGTTCTGAACAGTTAAACTGAGCACTGTTCTTCAGAAAAATCCTCCATGTCCCGCACCCTTTCCAGCAGTGACTGTATAAGTTTAAGATCCATCTTTTCACACTGAGGACAATTGAGGGACTCAAACACAACTATTATAAAAGGTTAAAATATTCCCTGATGCTCCAGAAGCAAACATGATGCATTAAGAGACTTTTGAACAGGATGAAGATGTCCAAAAATGTTCTTATTTTGTTGAAATATCATTTTTTCCCATTTAGTACTGCTCTTCGGAAGCAACAGAAGATACTTGCATGTTTCCCGGAAGACAAATTAAGTACAATTTACCTTGATCTTCAAATTCAAAAAGTTTTCTCTTTATGCATTGTGTTTTCTTCTGGAGCATCAGGGAATGTTTGAACCTTTTTTAATACTTAAAAATGACTGTATAAAATAGTTTAAAATCACTGCGTCCTTACAGCCTACAACAGCAAAATAACCAAAACTAACACAAACATTGACCAAGAAAACAAATGTGATCAACAAAGGACAGTTTCGATGTTTTTCCAACTAAATTACCTTTTATTATGTATGCAAAGTATGCTTGCTTTCTCCCGCGCGCTCTCTCTCTCGAAATCTGCATGCACACATATACAGTACAGACACATGTGCACAGCATGTTGTTTTCAGTGCTACCCCACAGTTTTTCAGTAATATAGTTCACAACTGAAAGGCTAGATGACATTTCTTGGTATGTAGGTAATAGGGATGCACCGATACCACTTTTTCCAGTACTCGCCCGATACCGATACTTTTATTTTTGTACTTGCCGATACCGATATTTTTATTGCAATTGTACATTTTTTAAATATTGGGTACAGAAACCAAAAGAGTATGTATAATGTTAGTTGGTTAACTTCATTTATCAAATAGATACAGTCAAACCAAAATTTATTCTGACAACTTCAACATTTCACACATTATCACAGTTTTTTCGCTATAGCAGCGCTTCCTAAACCTGTCCTGGAGGCCCCCCTGCCTGCACCTTTTGTATGTCTCCCTTATCTAACACACCTGATTCCACTCATCAGCTCGTTAGTAGAGACTGCAAGACATAAATTGGGTGTGTCCGATAAGGGAGACATACAAAATGTGCAGAGCAGGGGGTCCTCCAGGACAGGTTTGGGAAGCATGCGCTATAGTTTAGAAAATGGTATTAAAATATGAGAAGATCTCAGAGTTAAACTGTGTCAGAACAAATTCAGCTTGATAATGTTAGATAACTTTGATAGAAAGGTATGTGATTACAATCAACCAAAAATTAGACAGCTGTTAGTATGACAGTATTTACACAACTATTAATACTTAGTCGGGCAGCCCTTAGCCTTAATGACAGCCTGTAGTCTCCTGGGCATGCTGTCACCAAACCTCAACTTCAATGTTTTTTTCAATTTTACTGGTAGTCCACTGTATGAAGAATTTTTGGTTATGATTTGTCACAGTTTACTTTATTTTGTTATCCTCACTTACATAAATTAACTATAGTGTCCTGCACCCACTAGTAAAAAATATCAAAAATGATGTCTGGTGTCTGAATAATTTTTGGTTTGTCTGTATATCCTTCGGTTATTTTCACACTTAATTATGCCCATTAAAATGTATTTTACAAGTTTTTGTTACTTTCACTGTTCATTTGTTTGCTCTGTGGTACATCATCTTTAATTTAATAGCATTAGAGCTGCTCCATTGCAGCGGCTTAGTACTGTAATCACGCGCTTTGCTGTAATCAAAAGGAACCACTCTTATAAATCTCCTAAAAAAAAAAAACTAAAAACCAACCACAACTCTCTGTGATATTTTCAGAAATAGAAGTGATTTTTTCATCTGAAACGTGCTGCGATTTATATTCCAAAGCCTCTCATATAATGCAGAAACACTCAACGAAGCAAAACACGCGCAACGCTTGCACGTATTTGTACTGGTGCAGAATGAAAGGGACAAGTACAGCCTAGCATATTTCACACAGGCTAGATTCACTTTCGCCTGAAAGTCATGTATGCCTAAGGTTGAAAATAAATTGTTTATAGTGAATGCCCCTATATATTTTTACGATTTAGTTTTAATCCAAATGATGCGTGTGCTAAGTGAGTGAACATCAAAGATCACACAACAGAAGTGCGCGCGCGCGTCTCTCTCTCTCTCTCTCTCTCTCTCTCTCCCTACCGTTAAATGACTTGTACATTGTTTTACTTACTTGTTTATGACACATCCGACCGAACTACAAACTTTCCATGATGTCTGTGAGAAAGGTATATTCACTTGACAAGCTTGCGCATCTGCGCCGCCGCGCGCTCAATCCACTCAGCGTGATTTGTTTATCAGCTCGCGCACACCAGCTATACAGGCGTTAATACTGAATGTTTAACGTTATATTCATTGCATACATATACTTCGTAGTAGACATCCTTAACTCCTTTTCTGCTGTCTGTTGTTCTGTTGTCTGTGTTTCATTGTCTGAATATGGCACTCATCACATGTATCGGCGTTTGGTTTCGGGGCATTTTAATGAGTACGAGTACTAGTACAGGAGCTCAGTATCGGGCCCGTTACCGATACATCCCTAGTAGGTAATAACATCACTGTTCTTGAAGCAGATCAACTTACTGTTTTGTTATTAATAGAGACTATGCTGTTGAACACTGTTGAGAGATGCACAGACTCAGACTTATTTTATTTTTTGCCTTACAGGAAAGTTGATGTTTGAAGATGCGTACCTGTATTTTTTTTAAGCATTGACTAAATATAGAGCATGTAAACAGTTCTGGAGCAGTTATATTATTTGTAGAGTGAGGCTTTTATTTCAACTCTTGATGCTGCACAATTCCCTCCTGTCACTCTGCAAAGAAATCAAGGTCAACTTGGACCTCCCGCCGGGTGATTAAAGGTCTCTACCTGCCCACCACACAGCTGGATGCCAGACACAGATAGTAATCAGGCCACGTCCTTCTACTCCTGTTCTGAGGAAGATTTATAGCCATGCATTCAGACACCTGTATATTCAAATCATATTCATTTAGGGAGAAAGAAAAAAAAGCTCAGAGAGGTGAGAGAATCCATTAATGAGTTTAGTTTTGACACATGAAGGGATTTGATGCAGAATGAGATATGGCGTATTATGCTGCTGCTGGAGAGGAAGATGTGCCAGAGCTCTCATTTACTAAAGCCCTAAGTCTCTCAGTATTCTACGTAGGATGTCAGGATGTCTGTTACATTAATGGGAAAATGACCATGTGAGGGCAGGCTGGTCCCAGTGCGACAGAAAGAAGTGTGGACAAGAGTTGTTGGAGAAGTCACAACTGCAGACTTGTTTACTGTCTCCTCTGTGAGACATTTTTGTGGTGTGATAAATCAGAGTGAATAGTCATTATTGCCCTTCAGAAGATTGCACGGAAAGACAAAGGTGGTCATGGGTGGTTCTAGAATGAGTGAATATTTGTGAAAATATGAAGTTGTTATCTTACGGAGCTATTTCTACATATTTCTAACCTAAAAATGCATTTTTTGGTTTTCCAAACAGGGGTTTGTGAGAAAAATGCAATGTCTGGGGCCATTTTTGATTAATTATTTTGATGTATTTAATGCTTCAAAATTAATTTTAAAATGTTACATCAGCTAGCAGTCATTTTATAAATCAACAAATCTTTCAGTATTCCTTGAGTTAAAAGTAAATATAGCTGCAAGCAGCAATTAAGGGATTGGGCATGAAAGCAACAGTTATTTTAAGTAAATCCAGTCATTCCTAATGATGATTTTAGTAAAATGCAATTTGTTTTAATGTTACAATTTTTGTCTTTTGACCAATAGCTGGCTCAGTCACTGCACTGCTGTTTTTTTCATTGCATGTCAAAATGACAGTGTTGTTGAGATACACCCTTGGATCTTTTTTGACATCAAATTTCTTAAGTTAAACAATGGTCTAATGTATATCTGAGCCTAATTTAATGAATATCTAATAAACTTTGTAGGCCAAAAAAAGTTTTGAAAAGTTGGTGGTGGTGTTCCTAAACTGCTGATGTACTTCATTTCATGGTAGTGATGAAATATACCAAGTTTAGTTTCCATACCTGAAAGCATTGGGGCAATGCAGTGCCACTTTCTGTTTGCGTCACTGTTACCAAATTCGTGGAGATGTTAAACAAGAATGGTTTGGACTCATAAAAAGCATCTAAGATGGTCAACATGTGATGAACACTTTAGGAGGAGTTCGAAAAAAGTAGGTTATTTAGGAAATAAGGTGTTTGACTCAGTATGATCACTTTGTACATTTTTAATCATTGTTTGTTTGTTTAGCTATTGGTGACATTTTTTGCTATTTTGAGTGACAGACACCAAACTTGAACTAGGCCCCTTTCAAGCCACTGTTTTTAAGTTTGTTAGCATGAGCACTAAAGTACATGGTTCATGTCTTTTAATTAGAGATTTGCAAGAACCACAAATGGCCAGTCTTATGTCTTATGGTTTGTTTATGGATCTCTTGAGCTGTTAAATACCTGAGAGCATTTTGGCTACCTATTTTCACATGTAGATAAATGACAAATTGGAACCATAAATCATTAGAATAACAAAACTATACAGCAACTTAATAAATGGCTGGCTTTCAGGTGAGAGATGGATCTCAAGGGTTTATAGAACTCCAGCCTTAATGTGGCAAGGAGACATGTCAGTGCTTGAGAAAATATACATGCCATTCTATATCACTTACCCTGCTGTCATGCGAGGGAGTGCCTGTCTCCAAAGGCACTATGCTATCAAAGTCATCCGTCACCTCCGAAAGGGACGTATGGTCGGTGCCACGGCATTTTGCTCGCTCTGCTCATCTTCGCAGTGGGCAGTGTGAGTAGATTGCATTACCAAAGCACTCATTGAGGAGAAAGCTCTCCATATAATCCAATTGCTGGCGGAGTGTGGCAGCCATTCATCTGCACAGAGTTGGAGGGTGGGAAGGGTGTATCGTACGACTGTCCCGCCAGAGTCCACTACTCATCCTGTTTCACTGAGTACTTCTATATAGACAATGCACACACATTCAACCTATCTTTCTTCTGAGTCATGACTGATAGCGCTGAGTTATCGGTACTAAACCCTGTTAGAAAACAACTGTCACTAGTGCAGTACACTGAAAAGTAAACATTTTTGCCTTATCTACACCTAAGGCGCATGGCTACCTCTTAACATGCTAATATGCATCATTTAATGTTACAGAGTACCTTTGATCAGTGGTAATAAAACTTTTTTGGTGGTGGGTCACTGTAGCAGTAAAACAAAATGAAAGTAATTTTAAACATTTTAAAATGTTGTGTATAAATCTTTTGTATCTTGAAATGTCAGTTTCAACTAATTCAGTTCCCAAATAGGATGTTTGTTGTTCACACACGAGCATCATGAGTTTCAGTGTTTGTTCAGTTTACATGCCCTGGAGGCAAATCGCTTTAGGGGAGCATGGGGCACAAAGTAACCCGGGGTTAGTTGTAACACACGTGATTTGAATATTTTCCACACATGCTAGCATAACAAAATTTATGGTATTTACTAGTTACCATTTCAACACTATATAGAGAAAAAAGATATAGAGAAATTCAAAAATCTTTTGAAGATATCGCTGGACAAAGTAAATTTCTTGCTTAAGTAAATTTTTCAACTCAGTTTTTAGTATTCATTTAAAATGAGGCAAATCTTCTATTATTTTAATCTCCAATCTGTTATTTATCTTTTTTTTTAATCCTATACGCTAACTAGCAGAAGACACTAACCAGCTTTAAATTCCAGTTGCGCAGATGGGGCACGTTGTAACACTGCTTTACAATGTGCTATTCTAGGACATTAGCAATGCAAATTTACACTATTTACTTGAATTGAATTTTAATGAGAAACCATGAGGAACAGGTGAATAAAGACTGACAGTCAATGTTTAATGTTCAGAAGTTATTATTTCAAGAAATGTAAAGCATTTTTGCTCATTTATGTGGGCCATCCCAAGCATGGTTGCAATGTGTTCATTGTCAAACTCCAAAATCAGATTATTTTTAATTCTTAAAAAACACTATTATTTTATTAGAAAAAGTTAATAATTTTATTTTATTAACAAAATATTTTAGTTTGTCTTGCATATTTTTACAACATTTTAAGCTGTCATGTTACAACTCAGATGTTACAATGTACCCCACCTACGGGGCATGTTGTCACATTTCACTTCCATTTTTTGAGGGTAAATAAAGAAAAACATATACACATTAATTATAAAACAAAGCAACATATTTGTACTAGACAAGTGTAAAATTACTGTGGATAAAAAAAATTATACTCTGAACCCCATGTGGATTTACACAAACTGAGAAAGTCAAAAAGTGTTACATTGTGGCCCGCTATCCCCTACTTTCTAGCTTGTTTGTATTTTCAAGGGTCTTATTTAGCATCCTTTATCATCCCTGTCTTGAGCTACCGATTCACAATTTTTCCAGACTTTATTGAATGATTATATCTTTGAAATTAATTAAATTAACTTACAGTAAATGATCCTGCTGTTTAGTAGCAATGGAAAACATTATTAGTCAGTTCAATAAATGACTGGAATTGATTTTTAGATAATTAATTCAATGTTGCTCATTTAATGTTAATTCAAAATGTGCCATTTGTCAATTCTTTTTAAGTAATTTATTTAAAGGGGTGGTTGATTGCGATTTAAATTTTTTAACCTTAGTTAGTGTGTAATGTTGCTGTTTGAGCATAAACAATATCTGCAAAGTGACGACGCTGAAAGTTCAATGCAAACGGAGATATCATCTTTTAAAATTTTGGCCGTTTAATGACTACAAAAATGGCTCATAGAGACGAAAACAAAGTTATTCGGAAATTTACATAACCCCGCCCCTGGGAACATGCAACAAAGAGGGCTAGGCCACGTTGCGCTGCTTTTATAGAGAAGTGGAAAAGTTGTTGCCATGCCGTCAAAACTTGGGGTGCACAAAAAATATATATTCATATATGAATCGTGATTCTGGCTTCTAACGATTCTAATAGATTCACAAGTTTCAAAATTATTGTTCGACAACAGTGATTCTTAATCATTTTCCACGAGTCTCCCTGCTGAAAGTGTGCACGTATCTCTCTCTCTCGGCTCTCTCTCCCCTTATCTATCTCTCTCATATCTGATCATCAGCTCGTAAGCTCCAATAAACTTTGTAACACTTTACATTAAGGTTCCCTTTATAAAGTGTTTATAAAGGTGTTCATAAATTACTAATAACACATTTACAAATGCATTATAAATCATTGCAGTTATAAATGCATGAATTAAAAGGGTGATTTTAATGCAATACCTTCCAAATAGTGAGCCATTTTTAACTTACATGTTATAAAAGCTTAATAAATATATTTATTCATACCTATTTCACTCAAAACCAGATTCATGATTTTATTTATGATGCAGCAAAAATGTACTATTTTAGCAAGACTAAAGGGTGTTGTATTTATTTTATCATGTATACTCTAAACTTATGAACTTAATGTAAAGTGAACAGCTTTGAATCATTTATTGCATAGCTTTATACTTTGTTAATAACCTGTTAAAGTGATCCTTAACGTAAAGGGAACACCTGTGTACCATTTATTAACGAGTTATAAAAGTTAATAACCTGTGAAAGTGAACCTTAATGTAAAGTGGACACATGTGAACAATTTATTAATGAGTTATAAAAATAAATAACCTGTGGAAAGTGAAAAATTAATGTAAAAAAAACACCTGTGAATAATTTATTGATGAGTTATAAAAGTTAATAACCTGTGAAAGTGAACCTTAATGTAAAGTGAACGCACTAATAATTAATTTATTAATGAGACATGCCGGGTTATTTTTTCCCCGAGGAATGTATTTTATTATTGATGCACTATATCAGTAAACACAACAACTTGAAACAACATTCCTGAGCATAACTGCACACGAAAAGTGGCTTATACAAGTAAACTCACATTAAACAATTCAGAAAAAACAATCAAGTATTCCACCAAATTATAACTAAGCATCTATATAACAAAAAATATTTGATAAATGCAAGCTCAATAAAGGCACCTACATATTTATATTTGATCTAATGTAACAGTTTTGAAATAATCATTAAATCAATGACCGAAAGCACTATTACAGAACATTATCATATTAATAAGCAATCAGTAATGATTTTTGATATCACGATAAAGCCCACTGTAACATGAGTGCTTGACTATACACACTTTCAGTAATTTACCTGCGCGCGAACGAACCATCCGTGGAAGTCCGGAAGCGCAGTTATTTATTTCTAATAGCAAATTAGTTTTAAATTCCATTTGCGCAGATGGGGCAAGTTGTAACACTGTGCTACAATGTGCTATTATATGACATTAGCAAAGTAAATTTACACTATTTACTTTAATGAATTTTAATGAGTAAACCACAAGGAACAGGTGAATAAAGACTGACAGTCAATGTTTAGAAGTTATTATTTCAAGAAATGTAAAGCATTTTTTGCTCATTTATGCAGGCCATCCCAAGCATGGTTGCAATGTGTTCATTGTCAAACTCCAAAATCAGTTACCTGCGCGCGAGCGAACCGTCCGTGGGAGCGCCGGCACAATTATTTATTTGTACAGTTACTACATTGAACTAACACAGCGATATCAACACTTGAAAAACACAGTCTGCAATGTCACCTCACAGTTAGATTACCCGTAAACAGTAAACATTATGTGAGATTAAAATTTCACTGTAGAACAGTCCAACAGCGTGATTCTTCTCTTGAAAAGTGGCTTTGGATCGAAGGATAACCAGCTAAACTACAGGCTTCGGTGACACGCAGGCAACTACACCCACAGGCTTTGGTGATGTGATCTTTTTTATTTCCAAAATGTAACCGTGTATAACAAATAAGATAAAGTAGGACACGAAATTGGGCATCGACAATGATCAGAAATTATATAACAACATATAATTTACATGAACTTCACAGGTTTTACGAAGTTCTAAGCGGCCATGCATATTTTTGCCCCTGCTGTTTGCTCATGATCTCGAACATAAAGAGAGTGTTTCTCGTTAGAAGACTACTTTTCTCGTGATTTATAGACATAACGAGAGTGTTTCCGTGTATAACAACTAAGTGATCGTTATATCGACATAACACAAGTTGTTTTCTCGTTATCACGACTAATTTTCTCGTGATCTTGACATACGAGGAGTTGTCTCGTTATAACGACTTAATTTTCTCATGATCTCGACATAACGAGAGTTGTTTTCTCGTTATAACGACGTAATTTTCTCGTTATATCGACATAACAAAAGTTGTTTTCTCATTAAAATGACTTCATTTTCTCGTTATCTCGACATAACGAAAGTTTTTTTCTCGTTATAACGACTTAATTTTCTGATGATCTCGACATAACGAGTTGTTTTCTCATAACGACTTAATTTTCTCGTGATCTAGACATAACGAGAGTTGTTTTCTCGTTATAAAGACTTAATTTTCTCGTTATATCGACATAATGAAAGTTGTTTTCTCGTGATCACGACTTTATTTTTCTCGTGATCTCGACATAACAAAAGTTTTTTTCTCGTTATCACGACTTAATTTTCTCGTTATATCGACATAACGAGAGTTGTTTTCTCGTTATCACGACTTAATTTTCTCATGATCTTGACATAAGTTGTTTTCTCGTGATCATGACTTAATTTTCTAGTGATCTCGACATAAAAAAAGTTGTTCTCTAAGTTACAAAACTGCGCCAACACTTGGCACTATTGACCTGAATATAACTGGGTGTTGTAGGCTATGCTGTATGTCCACTTTACTGAACGCGTTTGGCATAGAATATGAACGACCTCGTGATCGCTATAATCTGTACAGTATTGTTCATTAGGCTACTTACATTTAATTCATTCATAAATGTTAAAAGCTTGAATCAATATGACTATTTTGTGTATAAGTCGTTATAACGAGAAAACAACACTCGTTATGTCGATATAACGAGAAAATAAGAAGGAAAAAAATAATAATGCATGGCCGCTTAAAACTTCAGTATGGTTCGAATGTGATATCTACATATATCATATCAGATATAATATATAATTATTTAATAGTATGTCATGCTTTAGGTTTTGTGTCTTCTGCGTAGAGATTAGTATTATAATAGCATCTGGGTATTTGTATTCGGCATATCTGTTGTGTTTTAATTGAATTTTCTTGATTCTTGGGATGATAACCTGAGTTTAGCCTTTGGTTGTGATTTTGTTTTTATTGTGGAGGCATGGTTCTCCTACGTTCTCTGAGTTCATAATCTTCTTAATAAAAATAGGGGTTACTGCTGCATTGAATTCTACTTCATCACTATGTTCGTCCTTCAATACAATCTGTGACAAATTGTATATATGCTATGTATTTTTTAGTCGTAGCTACTTTTTACTACAAAAATGAATTGCATATAATACATATGATTATAATCTTTCAGGATCACATTCACCAAAAGCATGTGTGGTGTAGTTGCCTGGTGGCACCTAAGCTGTGAGTGGCGAGAGTGGAGCATTCGATACAAAGCACTTGCAAGAGAAAAAGTCCACGCTCTTAGGACTGTTCCAACGTGCTCTGACGTGAAATTTAATCTCAAAATAGGTTTACTGAGTTTACGGGAGATAGTGTGAGGTGACATTAAGACTGTGTTTTTCAAGTGTTGCTATCCACTGTGTTAGTTCAATGGTCGTTACGTACAAATAAATAACTGCGCAGGACTCCCACTGGACGGTTCGTCGCGCGCAGGGAAATTACTGAAAGTGTGTTAGTCAAGCACTCATTTTACAGTGGGCTTATCGTGATATCAAAAATCATTACTGATTGCTTTTTAATATGATAATGTTCTGTAACTGTGCTTTCGGTCATTGATTTAATGATTATCTCAAAACTGTTACATTAGATAAAATATAAATATTTAGGTGCCTTTATTGAGCTTGCATTTATCAAATATTTTTGTCATATAGATGTGATGCTTAGTTATAATTTGGTGGAATACTTGATTGTTTTTTTTCTGAATTGTTTAATGTGAGTTTACTTGTATAAGCCACTTTTTGTGTGCAGTTATGTTCAGGAATGTTGTTTCAAGTTGTTGTGTTTACTGATATACAGTGCATCAATTATAAAATACATTTCACCTGGAAAAAAATACCCTTCAGTGTCTGCATTAATAAATTAATTATTAGTGCGTTCACTTTACATTAAGGTTCACTTTCACAGGCTATTAATGTTTATAACTCATTAATAAATTATTCAAAGCTGTTCACTTTACATTAAGGTTCACGGTTTAGGTGTTATTACTGGTTATAAAACTATTAATAAATTTTGCAAGCTTTGCACTTTACATTAAGGTTCACTTTTAGATGGTATTAATGTTTATAACTCATTAATAAATTATTCAAATGTGTTCACTTTACATTAAGGTTCACTTTCACAGGTTATTAACATTTATAACTCCTTAATGTTTACAGCTGTTCACTTTACATTAAGGTTCACATTTAGACGTTATTAACGTTTATAACTCAATAATAAATGGTTCACAGGTGTTCACTACATTAAAGGGGCTGATTGATTGCGATTTCACTTTTTTAACGTTAGTTAGTGTTTAATGTTGCTGTTTGAGCATAAAAAAAATCTGCAAATTTACGAAGGTGAAAGTTCAATGCAAACGGAGATATTATCTTTTAAAATTCTGGCAGTTTAATGCTACAAAAACGACTGGTAAGGGACTACAACGAGTTACATCCCGGGTTCGTGACATCACAAACCCCGCCCTCGGGAAAACGCAGCAAAGGGGGCGAGGCCATGCTGCGCTGCTTTAGAGAAGAGGAAGAGAGAGCTAGGGGTGCACGTAAAAATCTATTCATATATGAATCGCGATTCTGTCTTCTAAAGATTCTAATGGACTCACAAGTTTCAAAATCAATGTTCAAAAAGCAGCGGTTCTCAATACTGTTCCTCGCATCGCCCTGCTCTGCACACATGCTGACATCTCTCCGCCGCTCTCATTCAGATCATCAGCTCAGTGAATACACTTATTTTCACATAGTTATGAGAAGCATTAAACATGGACGCGCATACGGTTGCTGTACTGTATTATAGCTTTAATCAGGATAAAACCATATAATAAAAGCTAACATAAATAGTTGCATTTACAAATGACAGTGTATCTAAAAGTTTGAGACAACAACAAACAAAAATCTTAGGCCTACCATTAAAAGCCATGCTTACACAGGTTCTGCACAATCCTCTTCAATAAATATTCTCTGCTTCTCAATCAGGCTCAAACTGATAAGCAATATAGACAACGTCATTGTTTACAATACAACCGGAGCACATGCAGCTGAGGTGAGGGTGTGACGTTTAGACGTGCACTAGAGGCAGTTTAGCCAATCACAACACACTGAGCCAGCTAATCAGTCAGAGCCCATCGTGTATTTCTGAGGGAGCGCTTTTGAAGCGTATCATGGGTAAGGTACAGAGTAGATTGAGTGACATGGGTCATGAGATATAAATGAGAGAACCATAAATACAACACCCTTCAGTCTCACTACAAAAGCCTATTGTTGCTGCATCATGAAATAAATCAGAAATCTGGTTTTGAGTGAAATAAGTATCAATAAATATATTTATTAAGCATTTAAAACACAAGTTCAAAATGGCTCACTATTTCGTAGGTATTGCATTAAAGTCACCCTTTTTATTTATGCATTTATAACTGCTTATCAGTGATATATAATGCATTTGTAAATGAGTTATTAGTCATTAATGAACACCTTCTAAAACCTTTATAAAGGGAACCTTAATGTAAAGTGTTACCATAAACTGTGTTCCAATTATACATTTTATATGTATAGACAGACAGATATTTTTTTTCACATAGAGTTAAACATGGACGCTCGTGTGGTTCCCGTGCTTTATTTAATCAGGATAAAACCGTATATTAAAAGCTAACATAAGCAGTAGCATTTACAAATAACAGCATATCTAAAAGTATGAGACAACAAAAAACAAAAAACATTCCATTAAGAGCTGTGCTTGCACAGGTTCTGTGCGATCCTCAGGTTCTGTGCGATCCTCTTCACTAATATCCTCTATATTGATAAACAATTGATAATTGATCAAATTGATAAACAATATTGACGATGTGATTGTTTACAATACAACCGGAGCACATGCCGCTGAGCTGAGGGGTGTGACGTTTCTGTTTAGCATTGCGGTTTAGTGAATCACAACACACTGGGCCAGCAAACCAATCTGAGCCCAACGCGTATTTCTGAGGGAGGGGCTTCATAAAAACAGGAACTCATCGGAGCATTCAAAGGAGAAGGGACAGAGCTGTGTAGAATAAAGATAAATGATGTGAAAAATAATGCAGGTTTTTTTTAAATTAAGCATTAACACGTTAGACTGCACCCCATAAACACAATCAAGCCTAGAAAAAACAGTCAACCACCCCTTTAATCAGCAACAATACACAGTACTATTACACAGAATCAGTGTTTGAAATGAGCGCAGATTTAGCCAAAATAGCTAGTTTTCATATATAGTCTCTGGGAGGTTGATGGAAAAGGTAAAAACAAAACAAAATCAATATATCAATACAAAATGATTAGGATCCCTATAAATGTTTACAATTTTGATTTGACAACAGCATTAAATTTTTTTTAGATAAATAATTATGATTTTTAATTCTGGTGGAAGTCTATTCCATTCATGGGCTTCTCTGAAAGCAAATGATAACTGACTAAATGTACTTCTCAATTGTATATTACAAATAATCCTAACTTATCGCTCAAACATAAATCATAACTATAATTTGAACTAATTATTACTAAAATTGCTTAAATATAACTAAAATATATTACTTAATTATAACTAGAATTTCATTTATTTTATTTTATTTTTCAGCGTAACTCGTGGACCACTTTGAATTCTTCATGGACAGTTGCCTTTGAGAGTACTGCCATTGATAATTTTTATTTTCTGGCTGTGAAGGGACACTGTTTCTCCAGAACCTTTAGACAGGAGCATGACTAGGGTTATAGGTTTGGACGTAGGAGGTTGGTGTGGCCTAGGTGGACGTAATCAGATGCTGATGGTACAAGCATCGGGACGCAGTGGCATTCTGTTCCAATGGTTTTCATATTCCTCCATTTCAGGTCACGAAGCGGGACAGTCGAGAGCATCAGGATATAAAGATGATCCTGCACCTTCCGTTAGCGTTGTCTAACAGAGCTCCATTACTGGTGCCTTTTCGCCTGGCAACAGCTGTGAGGCTGGGCCACTTGCCATCCTCATATTGATCGGGCCTGCACCCGCCTCCATTAGTGCCCCTGCCTGCCCCCTGAAGGAGGCAGACTGTCTGTGGGGAGCTATCACTGCCAATAAATTACCATACAGGAACAGTGCATCAGAGCACATACTGAACAACTTTACCTGCAGCGGTTTCATCTCAAAACCCTGTTCAGGTTTACGTTGTGTGAAATGCTTCAGAAATGAATGAGGATGAGTTCTTTAGTTTGCGTTTGGTGTGACGTACATGGCAGGCTCCATTTGCACTGACCCGGATGCTACGCACATACAGAGACTCACATGCTCAGAGAGAGCCGGGGTTGAAGTCTCATTAACATTTTATAACCTTCCTCCCTCTGAAGTTCTTTTTTTTAATGGGGCTTAATTACTACATGCATATTGATTCAACCCTTCCCCTGCACTTCCTGGGTGTAGTATCATCTCCCCAAATCAAATCAAGCTGCTCAGCAACCCACCCTCGCGTCTCATCTCATCGCAATGGCCTCTGCGCTGGCCCTTTTGATGACTGCGACGGCGTGAAATGCTGCACTCAGATAGTCTATATGCATGTAAAGCAATATGGGGAAGTTATTTAAATGGGGTAAAGTTAATGCATTTGTTGTAAAAAAACTAAGAGTTGTGGAGGCAGCTGAAGTGAATCAGGATTAAGGGCTGAGGAGATAAACCTCTTTCCAGCCATAATAAGGCCTGATTACCTCTGATGACTGTGCTGTAAATTAATGCCTGAAATGCCAGAAATGCATAAAAATTGACAGTTAAACAGGAGCTGAGCTCATGAACCCAGCGGCCTTGAAATCCCTGATAAGCACAGCTGTATGTTTAATTTGTTGGTGTCTGTGCGTGTTTAAAAAGCTCTCTGACAGAAATTGACCAGTGCACACACATGCAAACACACATTAATGCAGCAATCGGCTAATGTGGCTTTTGTAACACTTCCTCTATGTAAAACTGTGACGCACAAAAAGAGCACATAATAAAGAGTGCAGAAGAACTGAACCCCATACAAATAACATGTTTAGGTGAAAATTTGCCTATATTAATAAAGCAATGCCTTTGTGCATTGATGCTGTGATGCTGTAGCGGTCAGGTTTTCAGCATTTTTAACCACCTCCATTTTTTGAGGTTTCTGCAGTGTGAATTTTGACAAGAACAAAGGTACAAATATTTCTCTACAAAGTACAAATAGACTGTCAGTTAATAGGAGGCTGTAAAACTGAATGCATAATAATCAGTGATGTATGATAATATCCAAAATACAGTAAAAAAAGTAATATTGTGAAAAAGTATTTTGTATTATCAATTTAACTCTAATATAATAATATATACATATTTTTATATAAATTTCATAAATAATTACACAGTAACAGCAAGTAAAGCCGAATTTAAAGGGGTCATCGGATGCAACATGCATTTTTTCAAGTTGTTTGAACTAAAATGTGTGTTGGCAGTGTATGTACACAACCACCCTATAATGATAACGATCCACCCAGTGTTTTTTTTTTATCTCGCTAAATCATTTCCCCTTTCTCATATCAAGCCATTCTCAGATGCCTGTCTGTGTGACGTCACACAAACCCAGGCCACTCCCACGATTGTTGATTGACACTAGTGTTTTACCTTAGACCCGCCCTGAGTGAGGTGTCATCAGTCCACCATTGTTTCGACTTGCGGTTGTAGACAAGAATGTCTTCTAAGTGATTGAGGTGTTTTGTTGTTGGATTTAATAATGAACATAGCAGTCGTCATTTAATCCCAACATCTGAGCCGCTGAAGATGCAGAGATTACCTTTGTTTGAAGGGAATGCACCTCCTGATCTACCTAAATGTGTCTATGTTCGAAAAGCAAGCTTAAAAGCAACACTATTTGAAATATAAATCTTGTATCTTAAATGTATATGATATGTGCAGTCTTCTCCTGCCTATCTCATACTTAACAACTCTCAAGCCTTATTTCGCTCTGGCTAAAATCATCATCAAGGTTATTATGCATCTAAACACCACTATTGCTGCCTCCGGCCACACTGGTTACTTCTCAGTAGGCAGCATTATAGCTAAGGAGATTCAGGAGTAGCGAGACCGTATGGTGGTGCAAGGAGAAGATGAAGTGGTAGCTTTTACCAGGTACCATAAATTTCAGTGCCATGAAATAGGAAGCAACTACCCAGCTCCCAGATGTTTGCAAGGCTTCATATATGGCAACATGAATAATGAGAGGCACTTGGAGGGAACTCAATTTCTTCAGCTTTATAAGGTTGCGCCTATATATGTGCAGAGAGCTGGAGGCGAGAGTGAAGGCCTTGTGGGAGGGCCAGGAGGCTTTGAGCCACTCTGGAGCCTCTTGCTATGGAAGATGCAGCTAGTGAAGTTGATGAGAGGAAAGGAAGTGAGAGCGAGACCATCACATCAAACCCCTCCGCCGGGTCCCCGACGAAGGCTTCCCCTCAAATGTGGATAATTGCTTTCCTCCCCAACACATCCTGTACCTTCCTCCTCCCCTTTATTCTGAGCCGATCTCCCAATCTCAAGCATGCACAAAGATGCGCTGTGGAATAATGTAGCGCAGATGTCATCCTGCTTATCAGAGTGTTGGCACTGTGGCTGAGGAGTCAGCCGGCGCTTTCATACATAACAACCCTTCAGAATCAGACAGAGGGATCTGTGGGCCTGGAGCGATGGAATGTGACAGGCTCCTGTCAGAGCGATGGATTTCCACATTTGCCCGGGTCGAGGCCGACAGAGCAGTCTGAGAAATAGAAGAGAAAGCTACTTTCTTGCAGTTTCTCTCTCTTTAGCTTTTTACTTTCTTTCTTTTTCTTTCTTTCTTCCATATATAGACGGAGGAAACGTATAATTAATTCATCTCGCATTTTTAATGTTATTTTCTTCCCCGTAAGTGAGGGTAATTACACACTAATGAGTGGTACAATGAAGCACGCTTCTCCATCACACCAGTCTTTGGAGAGAGCTGGGGCGTGATCTATGGATGCCCCTCACTGTAAACATTTGCAGCTTATTATAATGCAATTAGATGAACGTGCATGGATTTTGCACCTGGACTTGCTAGCTGAATTTGTTTAGGATTTCATCTTTGAAGTTTGTTTCAGAGTTGTCGTCAAAGCAACAGGTCTATATGCTCCAACCTGTTCAAGAGCAGGTTTATTTACCATAGATTGTGTCTTCATAATTTGAGGTGAAATCAGAAGTCTGCCTTAGCAATAGTCAATCCATTCTTATGAGAGTACCCTGTTGAACCAATTAAGTATTATACATAATAATAATTATTAGCAATTTTAAATAATGTATAATTACTTGTGCGGTATAGCACTAGCCCAGGGTTCCTCAAATCTTGCCCTGGAGGGCCAATGCGCTGCAGAGTTTAGCTCCAACCCTGATCAAACTCACCTACACTCTTAAAAATAAGTGCTCAAAAGGGGCTCTCAAGCGCTGCCATAGAAGAACCATGTTTGGTTCAACAAAGAACCATTCAGTCAAAAGTTCTCTAAAGAACCATCGCTTTCTTACCTTTTTATAATCTGAAGAAACTTCTTTCGCACAAAGAACCTTTTGTGAAACAGAAAGGTTCTTCAGATGGGTTAAATTTTCTTTATGGAACATTTAGAAAAAAAGTTCTCTATGGCATCGGGAAGCACCTTTAGTTTAAGAGGTACGTGATGTTCTAATGATCCTGTAGACATTGATTGCTTGCTCAGGTGGTTGATTAGGGGTCTAAGCTAAATTTGCAGGGAAAGTGGAACTCGTGGGTCAGATGGGAGGACTCCCTGCCGAGCCTATAGCCTTTTTATCTGTTATCGTTTAGAGCAGCAGTGTTACATCATACATTTTGTGGAGCCTTCAATCTTGAAGTTAATAACCAAGTTTTGTCAGGGTGCTTTAATAAAACCCAAACTGTAAGTGTTTTTTTTTCCCATTTATTTCTATAGGGCAGGAAAGCACATTAAAGATGCTATCTGTTGTGTCATAGAAAAGTGTAGCTGGATTTATAAATTATTATGATTTTGTTCCGGACCAATAAGAACTCAGACGTTAAAGAGCACTTTTCTGGTCAAAGTGCAATTTACTTGCCTATCAACAGTGCACATCACATTTTTACAAAACTCAACAAATGTCGCAGTTCAACAACTCTAATTATTGACATAAAACACCAGAGATGTGTTGAAATGCCCCCCAAAAACAGAGGAACAATGACAAGGGAAATAATATAAAAGGTCAAAAATTACTGTATTTATCGCAACTTTCGTCAGCTTTTCTGCGTTGGCTTTGAATTATAGTCTTCTAAAAGAACCACACATGATAATATTAGCATTTTGTATGTGCGTGTTTTATATTTATATTGTCCGTATATCCAGCTTTACTTAATCGTGAGTTGTAAAAGTTAGGTGTCCTTTATTGCCATCAGCACGTAATACATGTGGTACAGGGACAAACTATTGATAGTGGTGGTGCATCTAAAAGAACATAAGTAGACCCCCCACCCCCCCCCCCCCCCCCCCCCCCCCCCCCCCCCCCCCCCCCCTCCCCCTCCCCCCTTTTAGGTTTTGTTTTATTCACTATTGAGTTGTAGGTGTCATGCATATACCACAGATGCTCCATTAGCCTGTGGATGACACCCAAACTATCAGAAAATTGATTAGCTCAGAATAAACCAAATTACCATCACAGCATACTGCAATACAACAAAATGTGCTATACAGTAAATGTGCCATAGCTGCTACATTTACCAGTAAATTGTAAGATCACTCTGGCATCTCCTGGGCATTTATGACTTAGCAGCAGTGTTGACTGAACCACTCAGGTTTAGTCATTCACATATGTTTTGTTTGAGGCAGTTTGTAGCAACTGCTTTACTGTGTGTGATAGTAATTTCTTTTTTGTTATTGTCACTATTTAATGGACTCCCACTTTGTTGCACACCAGTTCTTTTTTCCTTAGCTAACCACCACAGTTGATTGACCATTTAAGATTGTAATTTAGGTTATTTTTACATCATGTAAAAAAAAAAAGCCTGTGGTGGCTCATGTTACCAAAATGACCCCTTCCACTATTAACTACAAGTATGAAAACTAAAATCTT
This sequence comes from Sinocyclocheilus anophthalmus, assembly GCA_018155175.1. NCBI lineage: Eukaryota > Metazoa > Chordata > Actinopteri > Cypriniformes > Cyprinidae > Sinocyclocheilus > Sinocyclocheilus anophthalmus. Next base: position 57,437 of record JADLZN010006330.1, read on the forward strand.
TTTTTCTCTATAATTCAATATGGTTGTTATTGGTGTTGTAGCACATAATATGATAATAGTCTTGTACTGAGTAACTCTTTTCTGTACCATATGATGTTTTCCTGCTTTAGTGGGCTACACTGATTGTAGTGTCACATTATCCTCTATTATTATTCAGCTTTTTGCAGTGCTTTCTTCTCAGCCATTACTGTGTAAATAGTTTACATTATTGTATTGCACATGTCTGCATTTGGCTACTTCCTTTTCAGCTCACTGTGCTGAACACAATTACCACTAGTCTGGCTGTTTGGACAGTAATTTGAATAGTGTGTAAGTGTGTGTTTAGTGTCTGTGGGAGTTAAGGCCGTGGACTGTGAAGTGCTTGAAATTTGTTGTGGGGTCAGGATCAAACGGTGGACGGTTACGATGTTGCTTTGTTAATAACAAACGCATATAGCTGGCACGAGCCAACTCTTTCATTTCAGGTGGTGTTTGCCGTCGCCTTAATGGTGGGGTGATACAACTAAAGTGCACAGTGATTGCATAATGGATGCACTTTTTGTCTGCAGTGCTTTGGTGCATGACTTTTTATTCCTCCTATTCAGGCTAATAATCTTACTCAATTTCCATTTATTTTACAAGTGTTAAAATAATCAGTTTACACTACTCTGTTTTTGCTAAGATTTTTTTTGTTTTTGTTTTTTTAGTCTTATGCTCACTAAGGCTGCATTTATTTGATCGAAAAATGCAGCAAAAACAGCAATATTGTTACAGTTTAAATAACTGTTTTCTGTTTTAATATATTTTAGAATGTATTTCATTCTTGTGAGGCAAAGTTGAATTTTCAGCAGCCATTACTCCAGTCTTCAGTTTCACATGATCTTTCAGAAATCATTCTAATATGCTGACCTGACAAGGAACATTTTTCATATTCACACAATATTTTTGTGGAGACACCATGATATATATATTGATGATATATTGGCAATATATTTCATTTAGGCATCCGTGCTGCAAATATGCTGAAATTCTTTAAAAAAATGACCCTAGACTTTGTTGACGGTAGCGTAACGAATGAGCTAGCGAGGACATGGAAATATGAATAATTAACAGAACTAGTTAGGTAACTTAATATCATACTTTTAGATCCGCATGTGAGATATGAAGCCTGCATTAGCAGGGTGGTAGAACTGTCTTGTCAATTCTAAGCACGTTAATTTCCTGGTTAAGGGAAAGAACTTTCTTACTGTACAATTCTACAAAAGCTCGTAGAGTAAATCTGCATGATTAGTGACTCCGGTTATGAGCAAAACAATGAACACGTCAAGGGTGCGATACAAGTAAGGTTTTATTAACTACATAAACACGTAAACTAGTATATCATATTACATAAACACATAAACTGGTCTAACAAAACACACACACACACATAAAACTGGTCAACATACACATACAACAAAACACACAATACAGTTGGTTATAGGAATAAGGGGTAATAGTTTAACTCAGTACAGATGAGGCATAAAGAATGAATGTTATGGACACTTGCATATTCGAGCAGATATACACCTGGGGTACGTCAGGATCTCAGGTCATAAACACACCTTGGTAAAAGGTGTTCAACTGCTACTTAACTGCATCCATTAAATAAGACTAAGTTCTGATACTGCGAGTCTCGGCTGTCTTGAAGAGATTCCTGATGGCAATCTCTTAAGGTTGTCCATCTATCTTTTGATGAAGTTATGTTGATGAGAACGAACCCGTTCGAGCGCCGAGCAGGACTCTTGATTGAAATGGATAAGGACAAGGGAAGAAAGCCTGGCACCATGCTTTGGTATCTAAGAGCTTGTTCTCACAATCTTCATCTGACACGGGACAGGACAACGCTGGGCGGTCCATGGTGTGTGCTAGCTTACGGTCAGCGGAAGATCCCCGCCTCTCAAGATGGGCTTATCCAAAGAGAAAAGCCGGAATCCCAAGTGGGCAATTGAGATCCTGTTGAATGTTTATGACTCTTTGTGTGGAAACATAGTACTTTAGTATCTGGAACTTTGATTGGAAATACTAAAGGTTCTCAGGGCACTAACATATTGCCTACGTACCAACAAATAATATACATTCATGTTTAGATCATCAGAAGGCGACTTCATAGATACCTAAACAAGTGTAGGATATCAGACCGAATCAGGCAATCTAAGATTTGGTCAAAACCGAGTGGAGGCACGAGGAGTCACAAAAATTCCACAGAGGCCCAAGACAACAGGATGTCCTAAATCAGACCCTAGCCACTCTGAAGCAAGCCTAAAACCACTCTGTCACAGAACAGTTTTTCAACATAAAGTGTAACAACATACAAAAAAACACATTGACAAGTCCAAGGAGATTATCAATTGTGGGGCAAGTTATCAAGAATAATGGTAAAAAGAGATGACCGCATGACTATCACACGATAGTAACTACAGTCACAAGCTCCTCGTAAATTGACTTCCCCCACTTCACGACAAAGACTTCCCTCACAAAATACACTAAATGGACTCGAGCAGTAAATTGCATATATATCTAAACCCCAGATCATTGTATTAACCACTGTTTACCACATGTCTTAAATAAGTTTATGGTGAATGTAGAGTGTTGTGGGAGAGATAACTATATGGAATAAGTTTAAGAATTGCTTCCGTTTAGTACGGGTGTGTTTGAGCAATTCATGCTTGAAAGTTCTTCAACTCAATACTTGGTCAAATGTGATCATTTCGATATAAGGAAATCCAGTGTCCAACATGGATACTCGTTACCAGAGCGGGAAAACCGCAGATATGTGAATGATGAGATAACAGATTGATTTATGAAGTGGGAAGGAGAAACATGCAAACACCCCGAGGCTACAATTGTCGGAGACACCATTTGGGGTGGGTTAACAGACTGGTTTAAATAATAGACACACCATCACAATCACTGCTCTTGGCTCTGCTTTTGGTGCTACTTGGTTCTTCTTGGTTTCTCTTCTGCAAACCCCTTCTACTCACCTCTTTTTAGTCCTAGCGTGAGGCTATGCTTTTAATACATGCTTCTTTAGTTTTGAGCGTGCTCTGGCCTACACGCCAGCTCCTCCAAAACCATGAGGAGAAACGCCACCTGGTCTCGTCAACCTTTACTTCTATTTCTATTTCTTTAGCTTATTTTATTTTCCGTTGAGAGTTTCATGTTTTGAGTTAAGTTTGCTAACGCCGCATCTACAGACAGCGTGCTGTCTAAACTTCAACTGCAGACTACAGCTCCGCGTCGCCAGCCAACGCCAACCACTGGCTTCCCAAGACTGAACCACCAGCCAATCAGAAAAGCGGGAAACCACTTTCGGCAACCAGACAAGGAAGGAAACCACGCACACAAGAAAGCAAGTACCTCCATATCCTAGCTGAACTGGTGCATTTAATAAAAATCTTAACCTCATTGAGCAAAATCAATGCAAGGAATTAACGTGGATTGATGGTGTTTCGGTCTCTGCAATGGGCAGCACATGCTGTAAACTGGATTTCACATTTCATTCTTAAACGACTTATTTCTGCACTTTCCTCTTCTGCAACTTGTGTGTAGCAGCGTGTGGAGTAGTTATATGTCTAGATTTATCAAAATTAAAGCATATTGGGAAAAGATACGGTATCTTGTGTTTTGTGCTTACAAGTTATTGTCTTAAACTGCCGATCTTGTTACTATGCTATAATAGTGTTTTTTCATATATTTTGGATATAGATATCATCTGCAGAATGATGTCATACGGATCGTCAATGGACGCGGGCCGTCTCAGTGATCAGCCGTTAAAAACAGTGATTCGCCTAATTCCTTGCCATTTAATGGTGGGCCCTTTAAAAAATTAATTTTCTCCTTTGATGCTAAATGACCGTGTTTCACTTACACAAGGTATATGTAAGGTTATATGAATGAGTGGTTTATCCTAAGCATTTGGATAAAATAAAAATAGTCTATAATACAACAGATTAATACAAAACAGCAATAATATACACAATGGCCTGAAGAATATGTGTGTTCATTCAAAGAAAGGTTTTCCTATGAATTAATTAGTAGAAAAGTCCATTTCTACTGTGCATTTGTGCCTCTCGCTTCTGGAAAATGCAGCTGAGCGTATGCGCGCGTCCACAAAGGTTGAAATGTATCGGTACGTGGACTTGTACCAGGAAAACCAGGGCCTGTTCGGCTGTCCTTGGGGGTTACAGAGTATTTGTTAAATATAGCTAACAAAATATATATTGTGTGTTTGAGTGGTCCAGACGCTACAGGTATGTCTGTATTCTGTACAATCTTTGCCATACTGATTAGCAGCCAATATTAGAAAGCTGTATTACTTATTACTATTGGATGTATTTCGCCCATTTACTGGAAGATTTAATTTTTTTTTATGTCTAGATTAGCTTTGCCATCATCTAACTCTAACTTTGATTCTAATTTATTAAAATTGTTGAATGTTATTCTCAAAATTAATATCCATTTGTCATACTGTAGACTACATTAAAATGTGATATCTAAATTAAGCATTTAAATTATTTCAATTATTTATTTAATATAGTATAGAATGTTAATAATATCTGACATTTATTGGTTATTGTGTATAATATGAAACAAATTATTACATTTTAATAGCGGTAGATCCTTACTCCAAACATTTTATGGTACAAAGTCCCTCCAGAATCATATTCTTTGAACTTCGTGCACATCTCCTGTCCGTCACTCGAGAGAAATTTGGCTACCTTTGGTTACCCATCTCTCCCTTTGCTCACCTCACTGTGAGACACACTGACAGCTTGTCACCCTGGCACCCGTCCCCTTCACCGGCATCGGCCAATCCCTCTGACACTTCTCCCCTTCGCAAAGGTGCTACCCCTGCTGACTGTCATCCCAATGGAATATAATAGTCACCGTCCTTGACGGAAGGCAGAATTTGAAGAGCATATATCCTCAAACACGCCGCCGCATTCTCACCCACTTTCACACCGACTCAAAATCACAAAACGTAGCCAGTCGTTTCAGATCAACTCTATGTGTGGGATTTGAGAGTTTCTCTGTTTACCGTTTGGACAGATTCAAACACTTCAGTCACCTGTTTTTTCCAGTTTAGCAGTGGTGGAGTGTGTGAATTTTTTTCTCTCTCTGCTACAGTAAACTGCCTGTCAGTCAGGATTTCTCATCCCGTTTGTCACAGATTTTCTTTCTCTCTGTCTTGTTTTGCAGCTCACCCAATACTCCGCCTTTCTTCATCTCTGCGTCTCCCATTTACAGGCAGGGACCACTTGAGGTGATAAACGCTATTTTGGGCTCTATCACGTGGATTACAGTTATTCTGCGTCTTTTTTTATAGCCCTGCGCATAGAAAGGCGCAACTTAATCGTGTGGAAGCGGCCTGCCACTCTACCTGCTATGATAGACTGCACGGCTGTAGGTTACGGTGCTCAGGAGAGCGGTGACTCAGCCATATGTCCCGGCTCTGTTTCAGATCTCCCACTGTTTAAATTGAGTCTTAGCAGGTAGAGATGCACTTCTATGCCCTGCCTCGGGATGTCTTTAATGAATGGTTACACTCCAGGAAAGGTTGCTTTGCTTGGAATTGAATCCCCATCGCTCTTGGCTTGATTGTGCACACATGTGGCGTTCAGCAGGACGTCTGCCTCATTCTGTGGAAATGACATGGCAGAAGTGAGTTCTTCACTACATATAAAGAGCACTTCTGATGACTTGAATCCTAGTTTGTTAAGCAGGGCGATGTAGTGCTTTTCTAGAGTTTTTACCTAATGACTGATGACTAACGTCTCACTTTGTTACCTTCCTTTTACAGCTTGGCCATTTGTGGAATATCAGCTTTTGAATTTGAATTTCATACATCAAATTTCTATGCAGGGCCTTCAGTCTCTAGAAGAATTTAATTCTTAAGGACCTTTATGTGAACTGTATGTGAAGCCCTTGATAAGGATAATCAAAGTGGAGTTTGGCTTTGCATTAAAAACCGTGTTTAATCAGATTTCAAACCACTTATGATTGATTTTCATGTGTTTTTTCCTGTTCAGACTATCAAGAAAAAATAATAATATTTGAGTCGTATGGGCAAATAAATAAATAAATGAGATTTTTACATCCAGCGCACTAGTGATAAAAGCAGGCATCAGTCTAATAATCTGTGTGGGAGAGAAACAGTTCTACTTTAAATGAACACCATTAGGCTTTGCTTTTCCAGCAAATGAGCTCTTGTAGTGTCAATTTTGTGAAACATGTTTAACATGTTTTGATTTTATGTTTTCACTTCTTGATATTAAGTGCCATTAGACTTGTCCAGATTTGTTGTTATCCAAATGCCCACCCGATTTCAAGTAAAAGTGGCCTGGTTATCAACTATTTTGTGGTTCGTAATAATGTAAACAATAATATCATGTAAATGCTGGGGTTTTAGTAGTGTTAAGACTTTTTTATTATTCTTAAATATTGTAGTATTTATATTGATAATATGTCAGTATATATTTTTTTGATATTGCAATATTGTAATATAGCAATATCAAATAAAATTAAACAGTTTAAGCTATTAAAGTAAAAAAAGAAACAGAAGAAGCAACCAATCTTTTCTTCCATACTGTGGCGAACATCCATGTGTACAGAAAAAGAAAAAAATGTAGGACAAGACTTTGAATTTCAGATCTGGCTGTTGCACACAAAAGTGAATGCAAGCTTGAAGTTGACTGTGAAGGTATTGGTTTAAACGGACTAAATGATTGGAGAAGTCTATTGTTTTCACTGGAAGATCGAATTATGACATTTTGGTTAAAAAATTTGAGGTTGAAAACAAAATCATGTAATGATCTATAGCATGCATTTATGAAATAAAAGATTTTTTATTCGATGATGGCTTCAAACGTAAGCATGTGAATGTTGGCTTGTTAAAGAGAAGTAACATTATACTTATAGCCATGTCTAGGGGCCAGAATATGATAGATGCATGTGGGTGGGGTTTTTTTGTTTGACTTGGCCCAGTAAGAATCCACCCACACCACCCTAGCGCTTTCTTCATAAAATGTAAAAATTTAGTTTTGATAATATGATTGCATTTTAAAGCTCAGTTCTCCAAGTCTGGCACAGGAGGGTCCTGGGGGGCTTTATTCATTGTGTCAGTGGACAGTAAACCGGCCAGTGTCTAATTATTCGGCCAGTGTTTCTTCATCCATGAACAGGAATCAATTCCAGGACCAGGGCTTTGGCAAATAGTTTCCTTTGAAGCGGCGCTATTGCAGATCGCAGAGTTCAGTCCGGCTGAAAATAGTTTGCTTCATCATGTCCTGAATCGGACGGTTTGGTGCGGCTATAACGTTACTTTGTTGTTGAATAAAACGCTCTACCTGTATTCCTCCCAGGGTGACTCGCTCCCCCCTGACAACCGCGAACACTTGTAAACCGCTTTTGCTGAAAATGCTGCTGTGGACAAATATGTCTCATAAATAGCCTCCTGTGTACCACACTACCCATCAGCCTCGCCATAAACCGCTGCAGATTCAGCTGGAGAAAACGGGCGAGGGAGGCCCCCCAGGCCAATTTACTGGCCCCCCAGATGCGGCTCTGTGCTGTGATCTGTCAGGCGGTCACTGGAGCCTCGCGGTGACAGACAGGCCAGCGTTCCACTCGACCCGCTCCTCAACAGAGACCGAATTAAAGAGTCCCCCTTTGCCAGACAACCGCTCTTACTTTTGCGCTCTCTGTCTTGTCCTTTCTTCCAGTCTCTCTCTCTTTGTCTCTGTCATTCCTCAGCACACTTCATGATCGTTTCTCTTGCGTGGAGCTGCTGGAATGGGCTTACTCGTCCTCATTAAGTTTGAGCACAAGGGGGCTAATCCTCTAGCGAGCAGCCGTGGATTTGTGCTTCCCTCAAAGTCTGAGCTCACAACTCCACATTTTAGATATCGCTCCGGAAAGTTCTGATGCTGTCTAATCCCCCGCTCTAGTCTCCTCACAGAAGGTATACTCTCAGACTCATCGCTATTGGCAGAAGTGGAGTCAGAGCTTGTCCTTGGCCCAGTGAGGGGCTCACAGCGCACGCACGGTTGCGTCAATGGGCTGAGAGCCATCGCAGCGACTGCGCTAGCCTTCCATTAGTCGGGCGGTGTGTGCGTGTATGTGGCGACAGTAGCCACAAACCGATTGGAAAGCTTTAAGAAGCGCACTTTTGACATGCGTTCCCATTCCTGCACTTCCCTAAGCTGTGAGCAGGGCTTGCCGTATGAAATTATGGCGGTTGATGAAGTGTTAGCCGCTTAGCAGGAACGCTGCATGTTGTGGTTCGCTGTGTCTCCACGGCATCCTCTCGATGGAGTGAGATGAAGGGCCAGGTTGAGTTACATACATAACAAATCCATTATCTTGGGCGTTCAGTGACCTTCATGGAAATGGGTTTGTCATGTTCCAAAGCCCCCTTTAATCTTTGTCAGTATTATAGCTAATAGATAACCAGCGACTGATGCTTTGCTCGCTGGCGTACGGTTGGTTTATGAGGCCACACCCTTTAGGCGCCAGGGTTTTTTTGGAAAAATGCTGGATTTTGACATCAAGATTTCAAAAGCTTGTAGCTTGAAAGGGCTTAAAGATAGAGATCTAAATGCAAATTAGAAAAATGTTGGGCATGACCAAAAGTTCATGTGGGGTGTAAATATACTCATCTAACTTGCATATTATGATGTCATCAGGGCGCCCTCTGATAATATATCGTGAATAATAGATAGTGAAGGGTTTGAACCTAGTGTTTTTTTGGTCTTTTATCCTCATTACCAATGACAGGAAACGGGAAGGCAACCAACAATAAAAACAGGAGACAAGTACTGATGTATAGATTATTACTTACTAATATTAGTCTAAAACGCATGTGAAACAGTAGCCTACTTTGATAGTTCATCAGTATATTCAGAATAATAGATAGGAATGGTTGTTTGAACTTATCTGCATGTCATTTTTTTCAGGAGTGACCATCGTCATGTCCAAAAAGGCAAATATTCACATCAGAGTCGACTGGCGAATAAACATGCGAACAATCTCAAGGTCCAACTTTTTCGCCATGTGGCGATGTTCGCTCACAAATTCACAGCTTCCCGCAACACTAGGAAATAGAACTGCTCGAAATCAATATGACATGATAGTAACTTGCTCTGCTATTACTCGAACACTTTGACGTGGAATGGGACGTAATTTGGTCTAGCCTCGAGATGACTACATACTGACACATTAGTGGTAGGGTAATAGAGATACGCAAAGGAGAATAGTACCACCACCTTAAGGATAAATATAAACGAGGTACTTTGCCTTAATATGACGTCTGTGTCGCAATTTTGTGACTTTGCGCTAATGGGGTATATGATGCGATTTCAAGTGTTTTCCTTCTCTTGGAGTGTTTACAAGCTGAGGTGCATAGATAAGGATCCCTGAAGTGAAAGACAAGAGTCTCAAACCAAAGAGATATACGTTTATCCAACGTTAAGACTCTACCACGCCGCCTAAAACGGCCGTTCTAACAAGCCCACACAATATACCTACATGGGGAACTAGGATTGGCATTAATGCTGGCCACGAGAAATGTGCACTGCCAAGAAAGAAGGAGTGGGTCAGTAAACGCAGTGTGTTGAAGCAGTCATGTAGGGAGCCTCTGGTTTTAGGGAAAGCAAAAGATTTGTTTTTCCTTGCTAAAGTAGATGCATTAGCAAATCTTTAAGATTACTTACAAGAGAAGCGAACAGGCAATGCCCTTTTTATGACAATCCATTTCGATGAACTAGGAGAGGAGGGTCAATTCGACTTTGCTATGACAATCTGGCGCCTCTGAAATCAGCTACTGTTTTGTTATTAGTTAAAGTATTTGCTATTGACTGTTCAAATGAGATTGTCATCGAGGGACGAATACCTCGGAGTTTTGACATTGTGTGTGTGTTGTGTGAGAGAGAGAGAGGCCGCGAGAGAGCGGGAGAGAAGAGGAGCAAGAGAGCCGTGAGAGCAGAGCGAGAGAGACTGTAGGAGATTGAGAGAGAGAGAGATGGTGAGAGAGCCGCGGGAGAGAGGGGCTGGAGGGGTACATCACAAAAACATAGCAGCGTCTCCCTGTGTCTGTCACGCGACTCTCTTCCACTTTCGGGCTGTTTACATTATTTAGAAAGTGAAGCGCGCGATTATGGTACGGGGCGTTAAATTTCCGACGAGTGCTGCGGTGATACTGGCCAATCAAATGCACTGGCTAGCGGCAATCAGAGGACTGCGCTGTCGGAGGAGGGACTTTCTTTGTAGAACAATAAGTGTGAGAGAGGGCGGGGATAGTAGGACCTACAATAAATGTACTAGTATTGAAATAATTTGTTTTGTGAACATAACCGCATGTCTACACCCAATTAATGATCTTTAAAAAGCATCTATGACCCCTTTAAGGTTGCCTGAGTGGATGCTTCTGCTGCAGTCCAGTGTGGTTTCCTGTTGGTGTGAAACCCGTATGGTGACCAAACAATCTATTGACCATGATACTTCCTTCCAATATTCTATCCCCACCAAGTTCAGCCCTCTAATGGAATCGACCGGGACAAGTTCAATACTCTCCAGAGAGCCCCATTGCTGACCTTAGTTTTGCCACTACCATGCCTAGCGTTGCTCACATCCGCACACACTACCGCACACACACTGTATGCGTTTATACACCAAGAAACACAACTCTGCCGTTCGTGACCATTAACCCACTTTGACAGTGAAGGGACACATGTCAGTCACGCCCTCCAATTCATCACACCCCCCCATCCATTTTCGGAAACCAACTCAGTTGCTGAGGCAAGTGCCAGCTGAGGAGGTGGATGTGTGGTTGAGATACACCAGCCGTGCGCTTCTGGCAGCAGACTAAACTATTGAACGTGACGGCCGTGGAACCAGAACCATTTTGACTCACACTTATCAAATTGTACAACAGATGATCCTGAGTTAAACTACCGGTTTAGCCTTCATTCTCCTCCCCTGCAGGGCATTTATAGCGATCCTCCAATCACCACTTAAACCAAAATTCGAGACCTCACGAGGGACGTTCAGCACTTCTGCTGTTTGCGTCGCTAGTTTGTGAGCTAACGTGCAATACTCCCCTCTTTCTTCCACTTTTTGTACTTTTTCGTTTGACGGGTTTTTAACGATGTGACCTATGCTATATTACTGTTGCACACTTTTCATTGCCGAGTCCGGTTTTTGTTGGCTGACCGACTTATGTCTTAGTTGTGGCTGGGCTGGGTCGAACCGGATATCAGTAGCGTCGCTTAGCTAGCCAGGCCCCGACAGTCTCAGTGTGACCGTCGAGTGGCTTCTTCGCGTTTCAGCGGAGAGTCCCGAAATGGCGCTATGTAGAGTAGTGGCAGCCGGTTATAGCTAGACGGTAACATACGTATGGGGACGGGGGCCGCGGAGAGAGGCCGAGTGAGGAAAATCACCAAGGACCGACGCTCACCCGATTGTCCGATATATCACGATACTTGTGTCACGGACTTGAGAATATTATGCCGATTGTAAAATATATTGCGATTGTACAATATATTGCGCTATTCCTGCCGATAGTCTTGCAATTTATGACCTTTTTTCCAACTTTAAATTATGTCCCCAAAGGAAAACTTTGACAACATCCGTTTTAACTAAAACGTGTAAACACTAGGAAAGTGGGTCGGGGGGTTGTTTATCTCACGTTAGGGTGTAGGGTGGGTTGTTGCGTTGCAAGAAATTGGGGACCCTGTTTAAGGAAGACACGCAGAAGATTAGCTGACAAACAGTTTCATGAAAACCTGTCATAAATGTTGTATGCACCTGGCAAACTCAGTTATTTGTATTACAGTCTAATCTAGTCCATTTTAATTAAATGTAAACAGGTATGCACTGTTGTGCTACTACAGGTATTTTGAACAGTGCGACTTGAAATTGTATTAAAAAGTTGTGCAGACCCTTCAGCAAATGGGGCATTTGAAAGTAAATTACTGTTAAATTAAAAATAAATAAAACATAGTCTTACATCTAGGGATGCACTGAAATTAAAATTCTGGGCTTTGAACGGAAATCGCAACATTCTGGAGGCAAGCGTTGGTCGAAAACAAGGAGAACGCGAAAAATGCTCGTAGGATATTATTCTTTATAAATAAAATAAGTAAAGTTTTAAATTTAACTCAATTTAATGATACTGAATAAAAAACAGCCAATAAAATAACCACACTTGTACTGAAACGTAACATCAATAAAACTGGACCGAATTCTATAATGATGGTACCACTTTACACTAAGGTGAAATTAGTTAACTATTTAGTTAATGAACTATAGAGCAGTACTGCAACAATAGTATCAGCATGTACTTAATCTTATGTCATGTTAATTTCAACATTTGATTCTTAGATGCATAGTTGTTAAAGATGCAAAAGGTTAGTGCTTGGTTAAACAGTTAGACCTTGCGACGTCTGAATAACACATAATACTAACAGGTGGAGAAGGTATAATGGAAGGCGTAATTAAAAATACATTAAGAGACGAGATAATAAACTAACGTGTAAGATAATGTGATTGTCATAGTGACGTGCAGGTAGTTTTAATACAATAATAAACATATCTAATGGAACACATTATGGAAATAGTGAGTACTACTATTAAATATCAATCATATTATTTTATTAACTTTTGTTAACAGAATCAAGATATACGTAGTTGTTGTTGTGTTTTTGACTTAATACGCAAATAATGTATAGTCATACATAACGTCTTATAGCTATCAGAAGCATATGAGCAGACCGCAATAGCGTCACTGAAAGGTAGCACATTTAGCAGGTTTGCCCAGTTACTACCACCGAGCCCAGTAGCGCTCTGCAAAAACGGAAACAAGTAGGAACTAGAATGCATAGAAAATTTCATGTCAGCGTGGTTATGTTAGCAGGACTTTGCTTTTCCGGTGAGCCAGACGAGGCGAGGTGGAACAATGAGGGGGAACATACTGACGCCCGGGGCGTGCGCGACGCGGCGCGCATATATATAATTATATTATTTTATTATATATGTAGCCCCGTTTAGATATTTCGGTGCATCCATAATTACATCCCCTAGTCGTGCTACAAATTGAAACTATAGTCCCATACATCCGATTTAAACGCGGATCGGGGTTCCTGATTAACTTTCCACCTGGCCGGCCATCGTATTTACTAACTTACTGCATGCTGAAGGGACACACGTGACCTCACCCGCGATATGCCGCGGAAATCAGGGACGTGCCGTGGGCGCTAATGGTTAGAGGTCGGACTCATAACCCCAAAATGTTGCGGGTTCGAGTCTTGTTACCTGGCCCGGGATTGGTAGGTGGGGGGAGTGAATATATGATACGCGCGTCTCACCCACCTTCAAAGATCTACAGCACTGAGCGTGACTTGAGCAAGGCACCGAACCCACAAATGCTCCCCAGGCGCCGCGCATAATATTGGGTGACCCATGCTCTGGGTGGGTAGTGCACGTTGTGGGTGGTCACTGTGGTGGGTGCACTTTGGATGGGGATAAATGCGAGCAACTAATTCACGGAGGATGGGTCATAACTAATTGGCCACAGTCAGCGGGCACATATCGCGATGCTGTATCGATTTTTTCCCCCACCCTAATATTTTTTTATATAATTTATTCCTGTGATGGCAAAGCTGATTTTTCGACAGTCATTACTCCAATCTTCAGTAACATGATCTCAGAACGCGTTCAGATGTGCCAATTTGCTGCTCAAGAAACATTTCTTATTATCAATGTTGAAAGCAGTGGTGAATACAAAGTTCAAAAGACCAGCATTTATTTGCAGTCTAAATCTTACATAAAATCTCGTATTTTTAACAATTATTAACAATCATATTATTAACATTATTTATTTGATGATTAGTATTTAATTTTTTTTTCCTGTTTTATCACTTTCATCATATTATGTATAGTTTTTTATTATAAATTGATTTCTTGCAGCCTTGTTCTAATTTGTGAAAAAAAAAAATATGGCGTCTGTCCTGACTAACGTCCATGGCTGTTCAAACCCTTTCTGGGAACATTCCTCAAACCGTCATGTTGGTAAGTGTGGACATGTCCTGGATGTTTTCCTGTTTTGTGAGTGGGAGTATTTGTGTGCAGGCATGTGGGTTTGTGCTAAGAATGCATCCTCTCTAGACATCTGGTGCTGAGGGTACAAGATTAGGGTAGGGCAAAGTTTGTTCTTTGACATATCTGTACCCCATTTCACACACAGACACATTCACTCAAGCATGCAAACAAGCACACACACCCTGAGGGCTGAATCAGAAATGTGGGTGAGGCATGTAAGTGTCAGCCTAGGGTGAGGTGAAGCCATAAACCTTCCCAGAATTCCATCGTTCTGCCTCTCTAAAGATACTGTCAGACTTCCTGCTCTATTGCACATGATGTTGAAACAAGCTGTTGATGCTCTTTCATGGCTCTGCATTTCATAATGACTTTAGAAGTCAACCGGTTTCGCCATGTACCTACTAGACTACATACAGTATACATCACACTGTACTGGCTGTACGAGATTCTCTCATTACTGCCAATTTAGATTGATCAGACCATTTGATGTTGGGGAACTGAGAAGCTGGCTTAGCTAGTTGGTAAGGCTGGTCTTTGGGCTTATTTGCCTCCTCAGCAAGATTTCAGAACAGCACTACATGGATTCAGAACTCCAGATGGCAATACCAACCGCCTAGATCAGAGCTGTTTGATGTCAGGCGCATATTCAATAACGGAGCTCCAGCAAGAACAAAACAGAATGCTGTAGTCTTCAGGCTTTACCATTATGAGAAGATAACTGGGCCTCAGGGCTGAATTTCATGAGACCATGAGTCTTGAATTACTGAGAATGTCATTTTCAAACATTATTCTTCCAGATCTTTCCACTTATGCTGCATCGGTATTCTCTGTGATGAACAAGTTGGAGAAACAGAGTGGATAGATTATTCTAGAATAATCAGAAAATAAGGAACACATTCTGTCACCATCGGTCTAAAGGGCTATTGACTAAGTTCTCATTGATTTTATGCAACTGCTTGGCAGGCATCCATAAGCAGAATAGTTTGTGTACAAGCTCGTAAAGATGCTGAAAGTGGTACAAGTATATTTAAATAGAAGCTAATGACTTATTTTACACATGAAAAAATACAACTAAATTAATATTAAATATTAAAGGAATATTCTGGATTAAATATGACTTAGAAATATTACATTTATATAAATTGTATAGCCTATGTCAAATAAATGCTATTCTGCTGTGCTGTTTCAGTATCCTGAAAAATTTATATATTTTTTAATTCACAAAAATATTAAGCAGCACAACCGTTTCAGCATTAACAATAAGAAGACATGATTCTTGAGCACCAAATCAGCATATTATAGTGATTTCTGAAGGATTATATAGCACTGAAGTCTGGAGAAAATATAAAATTACATTTTAATATATAGTTGAGCAGAAAACAGTTATTTTAATGTGTAATAATATTTCACAATATTACTGTTTTACTGTATTTTTGGTCAAATAAATGCAGCCTGGGTGAGCATAAGACACTTCTTTCCAAATCTTACTGACCCCACACTTTTGAATGGTAGCAAATATGGTATTTGTAAAAGTATTTTTAATGTTTATTGCAGTACTGTATGATTGTCCCATATACTTTATTTAATATGCCTGTATATGCTCTACTTATATTTAAAAGGATAGTTCACCCAAAAATTAAAATTGTCATCATCATTTTCTCATCCTCATGTTGTTGCAAACACAAAAAAGGAGGGTTTTTTTAAATCTCTGGACCACTTTGACTGTAATTGCATTGACAGCAAAACACCGAACAACATTTGTGAAGACTAAAAAGCCATACAGGTTTGTAGTAACATGGGGAGTAAATAAATGATTACAGAATTTTCTTTTCTTGAGTGATCTATCTCATTAACATACAGTACTAGAAGCCATGAGCATCCAGGGCCAGAACTATCTATTTTCTAAATATACTAACAGAATTTATGCAGTTGTTGTAAACCAATTACTCTGCAATGATAATCATACTGTTAAGTAAAGCTTAAGAATGTTAAACACACATTATGTTTGCTTGCATGCAAGGCTTTAAATATACAGTATGTATACATACTGTATACCTCCACCCATATATCCTCAACACCCACCTTAGTGACTCATGTTTTCACACTCAAACCCTCCCACGTCTGAGCAATATTGCACAGTCCATCAGAAAGCCCCTTTAATTAAAGGGAGCAAACTCAAAACACTGCTGACACACATTGTGTAAACAAAGACTTATATATTATTACCCATCTGCCTGTGCTCTTGAGCAAAGCCTTGAGTGAGACAGCCACCTTTAGCAATCACAGTCATCCAGGTGTAACTTACCTGAACATTACTCAAGTTGACACAGACTGGTGCAAGCGCACATAGATATGTCTTCTGCAAGGGAGGGATGGTGTACATGTAGTTAAGGATTGCTCAAGTTCTTCCAATGCAGTGTTAAGCATTGCAATGCAGTGTTAAGCTCTTCCAATCCAAAAACAGGGTGATATTGTGACATAAAGTCCGTAAAGTTTTTTTAAAGCTATCTGTTCACATTATTATTTTTTTTAATAATCACTAACTAGTCATTAACAATGCTGTACCAATGTATTGTATTAATATGAAGACATTTTCCATATTAATTTGTTTTTGCTGTTGTTTACTTGTATTTTAAATATTTTTGTAAATATTGTGTTTTAGGGTTGAAGGCATTGTCCATAAACTTATCGGAAAAGGTACTAGTAACTATCTGCCATCCATTTTTCTACAGATTTTTTTATTTTATTTATTTATTTTTGTTTAACATTGCATGTATAATAGCTGAAATCATGGTGAAAAAGAACATTACCCATGATGCTATACAAAAAATAACACCAATCAGAGTGTTGCTTTATGGGATTGTAGTTTTCCCTCCCTAAAGCTGTTATTTGCTGTTATTTTTTGCTTCAAATGAAAATGTGTAATGTTGTGATTGACCTTGTAGCTGGCTGGTTTGGTTAATGGCTTATAACCCTTTTATAAAGGGTTCCCTATGAAAAAATGATTGGGGAGAAAAATATATCCATGACCAACACTGCTGAAAAATGGGCGGGCACTAATGCACTCTATTGATAGCAACAATTGTGTCTGGCCAATAGGTTGTTAATTGTTGAAGTCTAAGGTAAAAATGCAAGATGTTGAGTTCCTGCAAAAACATGTTGTAATGATTTGAGCTGTAAAGTAGGGAGATTGGATGTTGTATGATAACTTTAGGTGGTCACTGAAAGGTAGCCATTCCCCAGCTGGATGCCCTGTTTGGAATAAGAGGTGGGTGGTGGTGTCTCTGTCAGTTTCGCATCTGCAGTGACTTTAACACCTCCATTTAGACTGGTCGACTGACAGACGACACACACCGTGTCCTGACATACACGTGTGTTGCAACAGATGAAACAAGTGCCACATTTGTTTTCAAAGTTGCACATGAGTTATTCTACATATTGCATGAAGGTGCCTCCCAAATGTTTGATCAGGCAAATAATGCAGTGTATTATTGGAATAATTGTGTCCCCTTGAGCCCACAGCGTAGCACCCCCCTGCCCCCCCCCCCTCCCCCCCCCCACCCACCCCCCCCCCCCCCCCCCCCCAAACGGTGTCATAAATAAAGCATAGGGAGAGGAGATAGATTGACAGCAGTGTTGCAGAGAGCTGGAGATGCGCAGAATAATGTGAGCTCGGCACTAACAATGCTGTCGACGGCGGCGTGTGCTTTGAAACTCTCCCAGTAGTGTGTGTTTGTAAACTGAAGAAATACTCTGTCACTGTCAAGTAGCAAATATGCCGGGATGGCTGGTTTCTTACAGTTGAAAGGAGTGCAGCAAAGGGGGAACATTTTTAAAAAGTCCTCTGTGGCTTTCAAGCTGTTTCTTAGTTTTGTTTTGACTAGTGTGGGGAGGGGGGCACAAAATGACTGCAGTTGGTTATGTGTGCCAGCGTGTCTGTTTCTGTTTGCCTTCAGTGTGGCTGTCTGCTTTCTGGGTGAATGGTGCTGAGGTGTATCCTCAAACTATATGTCAGGTAAAGGTGGTTTCAGGATTTTTATCACCTTTTGTCACTATGCAGTGCTGCAGTGGGGCCATATTACAGAAACCTGCTATTTTAAAGTCTTAAAGGGATAGTTCACCCAAAAATTGAAATTTTGTTATTATTTACTCACCTTCATGTCATCACAAACGTTCTGACTTTCTTTCATTTGTGCAACATAAAAAATATTTTGTGAAAAGTGTTACTGTTTTTCCATATAGTGGAAGCCAATGGTAAGCAAAACTGTTTGGGTACCAACATTCTTCAGGATATTCTCTCTTATAATACACAGAGGAAAAGCTTGTGCAGGTTAGAATGACATGAGTAAATGACAGAATTTACATTTTTTTATGTGAAAATCCCTGTAGGATCTAAATCAACCATGATCCTAACTGAAACTATCAGTTACTAAATAGATAAGATAGGATTCTAGAGTTAAGGCCCATTCAAGACAGATAACTGATAATTATATGAAATGATAATGATAACTATAACTGTATTATAATCCACACTAATTAAAAAGCTGCAGTTGTTATTTGCCACTTTATACACTCAAACTCTTTAAACCTAATAAAGTTCTGATTAGGTGTTCATTCACATATAATCTTGCAGGCTAGGTTTTTGACTATTGCCATAACATGTGGTGCATAGTTTAGGTTATTTTGCAACAAAGTGGAAGCTTAAGTTATTTGCTGATTTGTCTGTTCTACAGATAATGCTGAAGAAATAAGCAGAAGCCTTGTGGTGACTTTGTGGTTAGAATTTCCAGATCTATTTCTGTTAATTTGCGACTATTTACTTTTTTAAAACACTGACAGTTTGTGGTTCTTGCCAGGCAGATCCAGCTATTTTTATTTCCTCAAAAACACTTATTATAACATCTTGTCATCTTCTAAACAAATATCAAATGGTCTGTTCACCCAAAAATGAAAATTCTATTGTTTTTTTTTTTTTTTTTTCCAAAGTGTTTGACTTTTTTTCTTCTAGGGAACACAACAGAGGTGTTACTGCTGGGAACCAGGAAAAAACTTGTTGTTAAGCACATGTAACTGTGAGTCACAATATCCAGAATACCGGCTGACCACCGGTAATTTAGGAATTTCCCAACCTGATGTAACCCACTGTGAAACCACAGGGGGAAAACAAGTCACAGCTTTGAATTGCATTGTGTATGCCTGAGCACACATCCTCTCCTAAATTGAATTCATAATGCCTCCAATCACTGAGTACATATTTGAAGAGGAAAACAGCCTTCAGTGAATTATAGTGCATGCTGTCGTAGTTGAGGACAGATGGTGTGTGAATGGAGGTCAGTTGTTTCTGTGGGAGAAAAAAAAGCCCTGTTGAAGAGGATGGGTAGCACACTGTCTGCTCCACTGTTGGAGCGATGAGGTTGTGTTCAAACATCACACAACATCTGGCCCGTGTCCTCACACACTGCAGGCTGGAACGTCCTCAAGTGCAGAAGACAGACTGAGCCGAGTAAAAATTCCATGAGGTTGGACTGTGCAACTGTTCCACAAGATGGGGAAAGATGGGATGGCAAGAATTTGCAGCTCCACGTTCCCATCTGCCGTTTCTGGCAGGCGGAGGATGCTTTAAAGCCACCAAGTGGAAAGAAAAGCGAACAGGAGATTTTAGGCAGTCAAGACGTGATTTAGCAATCTAAAGGTGGCTGAACTTTTCCTCTGAGAGGAATGGCAAATGCTCAGAGATGCTGACAGATAATCTCTTTCAAGGAACAGCAGGATTTAAATAAATCTCTTTAGATTGGCCATATATAAGAATATCAATATATATATATAGCACTATAGGTCTATATAGTGTTTTCCCTAGTATATCTATTTATTCAGTATCTATCTATCTATCTATCTACATATCCGCCGTGTCCGGGCATCTATTATGCTATCTGTTTGTCTCTGTCTATCAATCTGTTTGTCTATCTATCCGTCTGTCTCTGTTTGTCTCTCTGTCTGTCTAACTAACAAACATTCTAACCATTTATCATTCTATCTGTCTGATGTTCTAACATTCTATCGTCAACGTTAACCAAAGCTGTTTAGTTTCCAGCATTCTTAAAATATCTTCTTTTATGTTCCACAGAAAGAAAGAAAGTCATACAGGCTTGTAGAGATAAAGTAAATGATTAGAGTGAATAAATTATGTAAATAAGTAAATGGCACAATTTTCTTTTTTGGGTGAAAAATCTATTGTTTGGTTCTTGTAACGGAAGAGGTCTGACGCAACAGGTTAGTATATATAAATCAAATAGGTTTATTGGGTCACAGTGAGTACTGGGGTAGGGTTCAGAGGAGGTGATGGTGAGGGAATAGTTCGAAGGATATGATGAGCGGGGTAATCCGGGTCTTTGGCTTTACAGGAGCTGGAATGCAGGCAGGAGGAGCACACACCTCAGCGATCCGGGAACTAGGAGGAACAGGAGACACTTGGAGACGAGGAGACACTAGGAGGAACACAGGCGGTAAGTAATGCGGGAAGTCTGCAAATGGAAGTAGTAGCAAAGTCACTGAGTCCTCTACGTATATACGAGACCGGACAGTGAGGGTGTCTGAGGTGTGTGCTTTTATGCAGGCTGGTAATGAGGTGCTTGATTGGTGACAGGTGCAGGTGCTCAGAACTCAGGTGAGAGGGATCGTTGTGATGATTGGGAGGTGATGGAGCCTGGCCGATCTGTTACAGTTCTTCTGTCAAAACATTTATTTTCCAATTATGTTTACACTATAATAATTTAATTTAGAATAAAAAGTGAAGTTGACTTAATTGACTTAAACTTATATGACTTAAAGGCTTATATGATTAGTGTGATCTAAACATATGTAATATTTCTATATTTCTTAATTTACATCACAACCTTTATTTGTTTTACATGTATCAAAATCCTAAAACTTTGTTTATATTCATTTTTAATCAGATTTTAATTGCAGTCTTTTGGACCTACTATATGCAGAAATGCACTGATGAAGCAAATTATGTTTATGAAGTTCACACTGAAAAGAAAGACAGAGAGTGTGAACAACAGACTGGCGTACAACTGAGACGCACCATATGATGGATTCTCATAGTTTCATGAGACAAGTTCCTCTTCTTAATGACTGTTTTGTTTCCGAGCGATGCCTGGAGCATCAAATACGAGGTGGTGAGACGGAAGGGAAAACATCTTCATAGGGGAGTGAACACTCTTTTTGTAAACTCTTTAACTTATCTCTTTCTCTTTCCTGTTCCTACATTGTGGTAACTAATCTATTGATTTGCTGTCATGGCGTGAAGGTGCCTGCTGTAATGGAAAGAGAGGAAATGACGGTGAAGTGACTCTGCTTAGGCTTCTCAGTTCACACTAAGAGATTTGAAAATAATGTAAACCTAAGAGCAGGTTCACTGCTAAAGGTTATATAGGTGGTTTAATGCATATCCATTATATGGTTAGCTTGATAGGTTACGATTGAATGTAATAATTTTAAAAGCTGACTAGCATTATGAGTGAGCAGTGTATGCTGTATTAAATCAGTGTCCATGTGTATGCTTATTTGATATCTTACGTTACACCTGGAAAACCATGTCCATCGTTTATGCACAAGGTCTTAAGGGCATTTTATGCAGTAAGCTTTTTTGTGATCTTGCCGCCTTTGTGTACAGGCGATGCATAACACACCAGCAAACACAACGATGCCTGCTACTGCTTCAGCTTAATGATAGCAAGCAAAAGCATGCTGTGTCTCTAAATGAAGTGATTACTGTAAATATTGTATTGTATGTTGCTTGCAAATGATAGATAATGCAGCTAAAATATTAACTAAACAGAACAGTGTTTATTTCTCCATAAAATGTGCGACAGAGCTCAGCAATCGAACATCTTCCATGTTGTTCTTTGACC
The DNA here is from genome assembly GCA_018155175.1 of Sinocyclocheilus anophthalmus. Lineage (NCBI taxonomy): Eukaryota > Metazoa > Chordata > Actinopteri > Cypriniformes > Cyprinidae > Sinocyclocheilus > Sinocyclocheilus anophthalmus. The sequence continues at coordinate 79,465 of JADLZN010006330.1, forward strand.
ATATTAAAGCTAAATGGCATTTGATTGGCTTTTAATTGATCTTTAATACACAGCAACCACAAAAAAAGATATTTATCATCTGCAATGCAAAAGAGTGGTAGGATTTTTGTGGATAAGCTTTGCAAGTGGCACAGTCAGTTATGCCCTCTGCTTCTCTCTGAAAATCAATTGGACGCTTGCCATTACCATGTAGAATTGCATTTATACAGCACAAAGACTTTTGGGAAGAAAAGCGAGCATACAAAAACTCTCCTTTAAAAAAATGTGTCACTACTTTCTTTTTTTCGAGTCCCCTGTGTAGTCATCAACAAGACATTTGGTCTGTTCTCCTTGTTTCTTATGCACTGGAGCTGTCTTTGACCTTTCACTTCAACCCAGTGGTGTCATTCGTTTGAAAATAGTTGCCCTATTTGAAGTTCCACAGAGGTGAGTTTCTTTTGCTTGTTGCTGATTTTTCATTTCAGGTTGTGCTTTCTGTCAAAGAGAGGGTTAGCTGCTCCATTAAAGCTGAGATGCATTTGCATAAAGTCCGCTGTGGCATGGCCAAGGTAGACCGCGTGTACGGACGCTGATTTCTAATTAAGAGCATGAGAGCTGTCATCCGGCTGTGTCACTCCAGGACCTCCGTTTTCAGGTCAACTTCTTTCTCCATGCACAAAACATTTGATCAGACTCATATTATGTATACGTATGACCACACTGCAGCGAAATCATTGAACGGAAAGATCCCAGATCATCGTGCGGGGTCACCAACCGTGACCTCAGCAGGTAGAGATTTCCTTCAGAGTTAATCTTAACTACCATAATGCCGCAGGCAAACTACGGTAGGGTTCTCATCGCGTCAGCACAAATCTGAGCGCTTCTTAAAATGAGCACACTAGTTCTTAAAACACACAATGCTGCATTATTTATAAGCCTGGGGAGAGGTGTTTTCAGATCTAATTTCTCACTCCTTATGTGTGCTGATTGTCTTTCCTAATTCCTGTTTGTTTAGTCAGGTAGATGCAAATGTGGCTCTTATTTGCATGTCAAATCGGGGCATGCGGGGGTGGGGGTTTGACAGAAGTACGAGCTAATGCACCCCCCTCTCGCTCGGGAGTGTTGAGCGAATGCATGCCTCTTATCTCCTTCCTTTGGTTCTTTCAAGAAAAAGCCAGCAATGAGGTATTAATAACTAACAGACATGCTGTGAAGGCTGGCTTTCCAAGTGATACAATGCCCGTGAGAGCGAAGGTCTTTATAAAAAGCTGATTTCCTGTTGCAGTACATTTTATCATATAGTATATATATAGATTATATGTATATATTATATATTATATATATATATATATATATATATATTATGTATATATATATATATATATTATACTTTTTCATAATCACCCTAAACCGGGTATCAAACATTCCCAAGCAAACCCAGCTGTTCCCGACCAATTGATAACCAGCAGAGAGTGATGTGTTTCTTCCATGTTGTGGCCGTCTGACTGGGTGAGATGTCCAATCAATAAGAAGCAACATATTAGGCCTGTAGGGTGTGTGGAGTTGAGATTCAAACACCCTCTGATTTGATTGGATGTGACCCTGCACGCAAAAGTTGCAGGCGTTTCGGAGCATGTGTGTGTTCCTCACTAGAGGTGTGAAGACGACAGAGGTAGGATTTTCTGTGTACTGGCAGCTCTCGCTTTGAGGCTTATCAAAATATGGGCTCAGAAAACCTAGGGATGTTCAGAATAGCATACTATCATAGTGCTTGTACTGTTTTTGCAGTATGTATGTGTACCTTGCACAGTATGCACATTTTCTTTTTCCACAGTATAGTGTGGAACACTGTATGACACAATGCAATGTGCTCGAATTGGCTTTCCATTTCCAAACATTTTTTTATGGGAAAATGTGGTAAATAAATAAAAAATATTAAATACTGGACATGCTAGTAATAAGGACATTTAGTATGCTCGTGTTTTAATTTTTTATGGTTGTATACAGTAGTGTACTGTTTTACATGAATACACATTTTTTTATTGTATACAGTATACTGTCCAGTACACTGAAAAAAAAAAGATATTTAAATTTTTTTAAGGTAAGTGGTTGCAAACAATTTAATTTAGCTACATTTAAAAAAAAAATTGAAAGTTAGTCAACTAAATATGTTTATTTAAATGTAGCTAAAATAAATTGATTGAAACCACTTACCTTAAACAAATTTAGTAAATTCAGTGAATAATTTTTTTTCAGAGTATGCTGTACACTATTCCAAACATTATATTTACATTCACAGTTCTAATCGAACTACAGCAGGTTTTTATATAGTTTAGCTACAGACGGTGCCTGTCTGTATTTCATAACACTGTATTAAAGAGTCCCTGATGTGACATGGAAAAAAATATATATATTAATTACAAAAAATAAATGTGAGCGAATTCTTAATTTGTGGATATTTGAGAAAGTGACAGATACTTTTCCACCGTTCCAGGTTAAAGTTTTCAGAACATGTGCATAACAACAATTTCTATTTGATTAGTGTGTCAAGTGAATAAACATGAGCTACATCACATTATTTTGGTTTGTTGCTTGACTTTAAAAAAAAAATAATTGACAGCGGAATGTAGCCAGAACAAAGCATTTATATGATATTTTTAAAAGACAAATGTTTTATTATGAATGAAATTAAACTTTTAAAGACCACAAATAGTTATCTAGACAGCACCAAAGAGTACCGAAACAAGAAGTAGCCAGAACCAAGAGTTACAGGTCTGTCAGGACATTTTTTTTAATAAGACTCAAACCTCACTGTGTGAAAGTGATTTGCCATTGAACTATATGATTCTCTCTCGCTCTCGCTCTCATTCATATATATATATATATATTTATTTTTTTTTCTGGATTCAGCTTTATTTTCTCTTTGTGTGCCCGGAGTTATGACCCTGGCCTTGATTACAACCCCAGTGATATCACAAACAGGCCGACTGGTCAGTACAGGGGGTCCATATGATCAGGGCGAGACCACTTGCAGTGCAAAAAAAGCCCTTGCGTCCATAAATTCCCTTTTTATTAGCTATACTTGATGAAACCATTTCCCTTGACACCTTGTTTTTGCTGCATCCGTTGTTAGTTTATTTCTCCTCAGCTGAGTGGTTTTATGTGCTATTTGGGGCAGACGGTGACAGAGAGGTTGTATGGGTAAGATATTGCATTGCTGCCCGTCTGGATGTGAAGACGCCCCGGCCTCTGATCTCTCCTCTGAAGCTGTCACTTCTCCCGTTCTCTAGCTCTCTCGTCTTTGCAGAGCAGCCTAGGGGTTGGAGAGCGAGGGGAATGAATGATCTGGAGGAGATGAATCAACTTTCAATTTTGACAAAGACAGATGTGGAGACATGGGAGAAAGAGGGAAAATGTGTTTGGGAACAGACAAGAGCACTGAAGATTTAGGCAGAGCTGGACACACACTGAAATGAGAAACGTGACATCAACCCAGAGATGTAAAATCATGGTTGAGTGTGTGTAAATACAGAAGTCTCATATTTGAGCCAAGTGGATTTTAAATGCAACTTCCAAATATACGTATGTATTTAAAATATCATTATATATTTATGTTAGGTGTTGGTCTAATATTTTGTGTTAGAAGTCACACATTCAAAATGCAAAAATGTGGCCAGTCCAGTCAAGTCAACTCCAGTTGAACAAAATGTCAAAATCAATCTTTTCCATACAAAGAAAAAGAGTGATGATCACTGGCTGTCAGGTTTAGTTAGTTTGCTTGGTTAATTAAAAACAAAAAATAGATACGCTATGATTAGATCTGCACCTGAGTTTCCCCTCGCATTAAGCAAGCCCAATAGACTTTACTATCTTATATTTACTTACAATAAACTACTAAGGTGTTAAAAAAGTGTTTCCCCCTTAGGCGGTTCAACCACGTTGCCAAGCGAGTTGGAACTGCCTCTGGTGCCACCTTAAAATAAATAGGTGCATGACGCTTCTGCATACTTGTGTCTGTAATCGGGCGGTGTTTGCTGCTTGGTGTCGTGTGTGACAATTATCTGGCTGTGTGTGGTGTGTGTGTGTGTGTGTGTGTGTGTGTGTGTGTTGTGTGTGTGTGTGTGGTGGTGTGAGATGGGAGCTGGATGGATAATAAGAGCTCAGTTGTCCACCAAAGTGAGGGGGGAGATATACCCTAAAGCCTCATGTCATCCGATCAGTCATCTTCTCTCCATTCATCATGTAGTGTTCCTCCCCTGCTCTCTCTCTCTATGCACCAGTACAGAGGAAACTCAGAGCTCATAGCCTATGGGAGTTAGACGGAAACTTGATTAAGAAATATGGCCACTGCATCTGCCACCAGAATTTCAACATGTGGATCAGTTTCTGTGCACAGCAATAATCAAATAAAGATATTCCCTTTATCTTATATTTATAAAAACAAAATGTTCAAAGCTGATAGACATACCTGTGACAGCTCATCAGTTAAATTCTATATTACTGCGCCAACAACATTATTATTATCATTATTGTCATTTTATGCAATTCTGTATCTCAAAATTGTGATTTTATACATTCAACTTTAACTTTATTTCCGATTTTACATTTACAATTACTTTTTATTTTTCATGTGGCTTCCATAGTTTAGTCATATTGTTGTAGCTGGTGTTTTATAAAAGCAATAAGACATATGGCCATGCGTGACAGTGATTTTAATACAGTTAAGGAGGTCTTAGGCAATCCTATTTGTGCTGTGCCTAAGTACACTCTTTACCCATGGTAAAATCACTGTAAAAATGGATTATCTGGTTTATTTCCTTATTTCACCTTAGTTTTAAAGACATCTGAATCACATTATTGAATCCAAATGCTAGAATCAAAGCAGTGCTGTAATATTTCATGATGAGAGACCTTCAGAGGAAGACATTTATCTGTAACTCACCCATCCGATTTTACTGACAAGGAGAGCTGCTGAACTTTAACCTAGTGCCTATCAGATTGCTGTACCACAAGATTAGGTTGCCATAAACATGTGTAAGGTTATTTTTTTTTGTATTATTTTATTTTTTTACAACATTTACTACAGTTCACAATTGATTATATGTTGCTCGGCTCCAAATGTCATGTGGACAGCAAATATTCAATTACACTGTAATATACGAGGCCTCTTTGTCCCTCTGTTTCGTTCAACAGAGCCTTTACTGGTTTGTAACTTCCTGTATTTACAGACCGGCTGTGGTAGTGATTTATAAACGTCTAATTATTGAGCATGTAATCATTAGATTATATTTGAGCGAGTCATTAGTCATGGTCTACCAGTCCACTGTTTGTTGGCAACAGTGGATCAATAGTACAGTTTGTCTTATAACCATTTCTGTGTGCTGTCACCACGTAAACACTGATAGACTGCGGCATTCTGTGCTTGACCTCTGTGGCTATACCCTCGTTTGAGGAAATGTTTGTAATGCAATCATATCAGATCAGATTTTCAGCTTGTGGATGCACCATCATAATCGTGCACCTGTGGAGAGATGAATGATGGATGCCAACTGCAGCTTGTTCTTGTGAACAGCTCCTTCACAAAAGTTTGTCTGACAGCAGTTGGTGATACAATTCACAACTCTGGCTTTTCAAATTCTGAGGAATTTTGAGGGGAAAAAATTCCATAATTAGAGAGGAGAGTGTATTTCTGAGTAATTATGGCTTACGTATTTTTTGTGTTTTGTGTGTGTGTGTGTGCGTGCGCGCGCGCGCGCAAGGGTGAGAAAACATGAATATGCATATTTGTGCTTCTGTTTGTGCATGTAATATTCAGTTTGGCATGTGTTAGTGTGTGTATTATCATCTAGTATTTTTACACTAGCAAATTATTTGCTTATAATGTCCTTGACAATTAAATTGAACCAAAGTGTTTGGTATGCATAATGGTTTATATGCTTTTTGCTGTTTTAATTGCATTAATGTGAAGCAAGTTGCGTTTGCGGGGGCAATGGCAGTGCGTGGGACCAGTGTCATGAAAAATAAATCCATATATGTAGGTGCAGGTGTGTGTGGGGTCACTCCGTGTGGCATTGAGTTGCAGCATGAGAAAAGAAGTAATTTGCGAGCAGCCACAGTATGTCAGTGGCCCAACTTAATCTAAGTCTGTATGACAGCAAACGGAAAAACAACATTAGCCTTTCTACCTTTAGCCAGTATACCATTCAAGGCTGCCTGAATGTCTTATTTAGCTCTCGCTGATGAACTCCATGTGGATTGGGTTGTTTGTCAAAACTTGTGCCTGACTAGTTTCTGCATTTCAGCCGCATGTTTTCGCTGTCCTTGGTGCTGAAAATGTGTTTATGGGAGTGTTGAATGGTGCACAGAAGCCTAGTCTTAAAGGGATAGTTCACCCAAAAAGGAAAATTCTGTCATCATTTGCTCACCGTCAAGCTGTTTCAAACCTGTTTGAGTTTTTTCTTCTGTTGAGCACAAAAGTAGTTATTTTGAAGAATGTTGGTAACCAACCAGTTGACGATAGCCATTGACTTCCATAGTATGGAGAAAAATAAAATAAAAAAAGTAAAAAATGACAGAATTTTTTATTTATCGGTGACCTATCTCTTTAAGGATTTTGTCCAATTTTTGGCTTATATACCAGAGGCAATCCTAGAATGCATTCCAACAAACTAGATGGTGGACAAGATGATAGAAATATTGATTATTAATGTGTTTTATTCAGCACTGAAAAGTATGGAAAAATTTACTTTTGATTCATTTGCTTATTAACATGCTAAACTCTTCAACTTTCAGAATCAAATGTTCTTCATTTGAGAAGTGCTTTTCCTTGTGTTTTGGTAACTACTGCAAGGTTTGTGGCAGAGTTAACTAAATTTGTATAAAAAGGAAGTCAAAGTGTTTTAAAATTTAAAACAGAGACAAGAGGTGATGGGATCCAAGAGGTGAATTTGCCATGCCGAATCATTCCATTTCATGCTGTGTCTATTCATATCACTTTTCTTTTTCCTCTGTCTTTGTTTTCCCTCAGCTGTATTCTTCCCTATTTGATATCGCTTTGATTCTCTTGAATGGGAATTACAGAGGATTACTATGTTTGCATATCTATCTTTGTTTCTTTATTCATGCTTTTATGCATTAGAGGGACATAATTGTTGAGTGTTATAGCATCTTAATCGCTATGACCATCAATCGCCCTTTCAGGTTATGCTGTATAGACTCTATTTATCCCCCCACCTGCACTCTCTCTCCTCTCTCTCTTCTCTCTCTCTATCTCACACACACACACACACCACCACGCATGTATACTGTTCTTCCTCTGTTTTTCTGCTCCACTACTCAGAGACGCATGGCAATCACATCAACACTTAAATCAGAAAACATGGCAAGTTGTTTTACTCCTCTTCTCTTGCTGCTCTCGCCTGATGTCTCTCAAACCGCTGAACAACCTAGGCAAGGTCCAATGAGGTGATTTAGTGTTTGTGGCAGTGGCAACTCTGTCTCAGACCCACAGTCTGTTTCCAGCTAACTGAGTATCACAGTAAAGCAACATTCAATTTCTAAATGGAGCTGAATCTTTTCTGATCTGGCTAAGTGCCGGTGAGTCAATGGACTATGAGATTGATAACCAAGATAACTTTTTTTAAATAAATTCAGTTGGATTGTTTTGTTGTGTGTGGTGTGTGTGTGTGTGTGGTGTTGGGGGGGGGGGGGTGTGTGGGTGTTGTTTGGTGTGTGTGTTTTATCTGTGTATCTATATATTTTACTAATTTTTCTATATTTTTGATTACTAAATAAGGTTTGATTACTCACAATATTTGGTGATAATTGTTTGACACTTTTCGTAATATAATGTACTACCTACGTCACCATTTAACACCTTCTTTGCAGGGTTTTTGAAAATTGAGGATTCAAGAATTTTGGCTCCCCTTTCTCTTGTTAATTAAATTGGCATTTATGGGAAAGAAAAGAAAAAATATTTCTGTATTGACATTTTACACAGTCACAATCAGTCTCAACACAATTAAATGAATCATGTTCACTGATTAATGTAAAAATTAACCCCTTAATTAATTAAATTTAACAAATGAATAACTAAATTAATCTATTAATATATATAATATATCTATATACCACTAGCTTTCTATTTTTTCTATTTTATCTACTTTTTTTTCTTTGTGTGTGTGTATATGTGTGTATATATATATACTGCGTTAGTCTAACTGAGACTTGTCACAGCACTTATATATTGTTGCTCTTTTGTTAGTTTTGACTGCTTTTATTGTCCTCATTTGTAAGGCGCTTTGGATAAAAGCGTCTGCTAAATGACTAAATGTAAATGTAAATGTAATTATTTCTATTTATTCCCAGAATATATTTTCTCAGATTAGTGGAACACATTTATTCAAGTTTAATACAGTCAAAGCAAATAACAGTTTATTCAAATACATTTTAATAATATATTTTTTACCATAAAATGACAATGACCGTCAGGTTGTTAACAATTAACTTTATAAAGATACATTTTGACATCCTTACATAATTCATTACTTTTGTCAATGTTTTTCCATATTGGTATATGAGATGATGATTCTAGTATTCTAAAACTACACTTTCATATATTCTATCATTTTAATTCTATTCTATTTCAAATTTAAATTCTACATCCTGTGTGCTAATTGAAATGGAACTTAAATTACATTTGCTGATGAGTTATAAATGGTGCACAACCCTGAAAGTTGTTATTAATCACATTAATGCCATGAGAGGATATGGAGGATAACTTTAACTAAAGACTCAAAATGCTCTTTAGATACTAGCAGGTGCAAGTTGTATTACCTTCTGAACCACATCTTTCAAATTTACTGTCTTTATGGCATTCAGCTAATGAATATGTTAATAAGTATCAGAGCTAAGTTGAGAAAATATTTAATCCTTAATAATGTCTTTGAGAAAATTCCTTTTTTTTTTTTTTTTTTTGTTTTTTTTTTTGTTTAAAAAATTTTTTTTTTGTTTTTTTTTTTTTGTTTTTTTTATTTTTTTTTTTTTTTTTAGATACAAATTTTTTTTTTTTTTTTTTTTTTTTTTTATTTTTTTTTTTTTTTTTTTTTTTTTTTTTTTTTTTTTTTTTTTTTAAAAAATGATACTAATATTTTTTTTTTTTTTTTTTACATTTTGTTTTTTTTTTTTTTTTTTTTTTTTTTTTTTTTTTTTGTTTTTTTTTTTGTTTTTTTTTTTTTTTTTTTTTTTTTTTTTTTGTTTTTTTTTTTTCTTTTTTTTTTTTTTTTTTTTTTTTTTTTTTTTTTTTTTTTTTTTTTTGGGGGTTTAATACAAACAATTTTTTTTTTTTTTTTTGTTTTTTTTTTTTTTTTTTTTGTTTTCTTTTTTTTTTTAAAAAATTATTTTTTTTTTTTTTTTTTTTTTTTTTTTTTTTTTTTTTTATAGATATTTTTTTTTATTTTTTTTTTTTTTTTTATAAAAAAAAAAAAAAAATTTTTTTTTTTTTTTTAAACAAAAAAAATTTTTTGTTTTTTTTTTTTTTTTTTAGGCTTTTTTTTTTTTTTTTTTTTAAAAAAAATTTTATTTTTTTTTTTTATTTTTTTTTTTCGTTTATTTGTTTTTTTTTTGTTTTTTTTAAGTTTTTTTTTTTTTTTTTTTAATTTTTTAAAAAAAAAAAAAAAATATTTTTTATTTTTTTTTTTTTTTTTTTTTGTTTTTTTTTTTTTTTTTTTTTTTTTTTTTTTTTTTTTTTTTTTTTGTTTTTTTTTTTTTTTAAAAAATTTTTTTTTTTTTTTTGTTTTTTTTTTTTTTTTTTTTTTTTGTTTTTTTTTTTTTTTTTTTCATGCCAAATCCGGCGCAGGCCTGAGGGCAATATATTTTTATATAGACACCATATTACACCAGGCTTTATAGTGTTTGACAGCTATAATGACATTTGCCCATCCAGCCATACCAAAACTGTGATGGTCAGTAATGTTTATTACATGTGCTCAGGTTCTGTGGGTTTCCGGGCATTTTAAATGGCTCTTGACCTTTTCCAGACAGTGACCAGGAAATGGGGGCTCGGTTCATTGCCTTTTTTTATTGTGATGGGTGTTTTACCTTTTTTATGAGCATATGACATTTGTTCATTGCTTTCATACGTCTATCAGGGTGCCAAGGTGAGTCTACGTAAAATGTAAAGCCAGGGATCATTTATGAAAAAGGATTTTTTTAAACCTTGCCCTGTAAATGGCCTGGCTTCCTGTAATAGTCAAGATAAACATTATTGCACATTAGCAGTTAGAGGGTCACTGGTTTGCTTTATCTTTCTGTTCAACACAAATCACAATAGATGGCTGTATTTTAACCACTTGATGCAGTAATCATCCAAGACAAGTGCAGACAAGAGAGCTCTTGGCTTATCCATTTTACTGGGGCAGTGGTCGTTTAGTTGGAGAGGTGAGCAACAGTTTGAATGGTTGATGGCTAGAATAACAGACAGAAGCATCATGTCATTTCAAACTGAGGGTCAAGTGGCGTTTGAATGCAACTTCAAAAAAATATTGTATGTTCCTGAGTTTGTGAATTTTTTTAAAGGGGTCATATGATGCTTTTTTAAAGATTATTTTGTGTATTTGGTGTAACAGAATATGTTGACATGCTTTAATGTTCAAAAAACACATTATTTCAAATACTGTACATTATTGTAGTCCCTATGCCCCGCCTCGCCTCCCTCAACGCTTCGTTTTCTCAAATGTGCCCTCCTTCCGAACAATCCGTCTGCTCTGATTTGCAGCTGACCCACGTGCATTGGTGATTTGTCCGACACCACAAGCATTACTCGTCGGAAATGTAACGCAATTACCATAATCGCGATCTTCATACTTTCCCAAATATTTGTAAAGACAAGAGCCCGAAAGGAACAGAGTGCAGTTATCAGACACAGTGAGAAGCTGGTATGTGTTTTTGTGAGGACCCCCTCTCTCCTCTCTCACTCGAGCACAATCTCCTCCTCGTCGTCTCTCCTCTTTCTCTCCTCCTCTCGCTCGCGTCGCATGCACACACACACACACACACTGCGCAAAACTCCACATTTGAACAGCCAATAGCAAATACTTGAACTAATAACAAAACAGTAGCTGATTCGGAAGTGCCATTTGTCATAGCACAGTCAGAATTACCTCCTCTCCTAGGTTCACGAACGGTCGTCCATAAAATGCATTGCTGTTCGGTTGTAAGTCATCTTAATGCATCTACTTTCGGAAGGCCAAATAAAGTGCTTTTGCTTTCGCCTAGAAACACAGCGTCTTCCTGACATGCTGCTTCAACATTACTGCTGTTCCTGAAACCACACCTTCTTTTGTTTGCGTGCTTATTTGGGCGGCATTATGCTAATATTTAGTGAGGTAGATATGTGGGGGCGTGTAGAACGAGCCGTTTTAGGGGGGCATGGCAGAGTTTTAACTTTGATAAAGTATATCTCTTTGGTTTTGAGACTTTAGTCTTTGCAACTTCAGGGATCTTATCTATGCACAATCAGCTTATAACACTCCAAAGAGAAAGCAAAACTTGAAATCGCATCATATGACCCCTTTAAATTATTTATTCAAAGGATTGGCTTAGAAAAGTCATTTGTTCATGAATATCATGTAGCTACACTGATTCTGTTGTATCTTTCAGATTTACTAAAAAGAAAGAGTTTATAAAAGTCATTTGTTGTTGAATCAGACTATACTGGTCAGACTGTACATTAGTGTGTGCAGCCCTTGAGGACAACTCAAAAGAAAGACATGTTTCTTTGCAATTATTTTGCAATACACAGTCTTTTTATTGCTAAGTGCGAATTGCAAATGAGGGTCTCACTCAGTTCCTTTTGTGTGTTGCGCAGCTCGAGGCACCCTACAAACAGCAAAATTCAGTGTTAACTAATAATTAAACAACCGTTCTCTTTGATCTCTTTTATGCTGTAGTTCAGATTTACAACTAGAATTGTTCTTACTCCCTCAACCACCCCCATCATTTTCACGGCCCGTATGTTTTATGACATGTGGGACCTTGTTAGGCTTGCAGACTGGTGGCGCCATGTGGGCTAGACTGCAGCGAAAGTCACCGAAGCTGCCCAAGTGAGACTCTAGGTGCAGTCCCATAAGGGGCATTTTAAGAAGATTGGGGTCCTCGAGGAGCCAGAGTTGTAGAGACTCACAAAACTCACCTCAAACATATAACGTTTATTTCCTCTGACATCAACATTGGTTCTACCATAAAAATGTTGTAAGGGGACACATCTCTAAACCTAGCAGGTGGAATGTTACATTTGATGGTAGTCAGACAACTTAAATTGCAGCAGAGAAGATCTTTAAAGGGATAGTTCACCAAAAATGGAAAATTCTGTGATAATTTACTCATTCTTATGCTGTTCAAACTTGCTTGGCTTTCTTTCTTATGCAGAACACAAATGAAAACATTTTGAAGAATACTTTTGGTTATACAATGAAAGTCAGTGGGGTCTAAAACAATACTGGATCCGAATGATATTTATTGTATAGATAAAAACACATTTTGCAAAATATCATCTTTTGTGTTTCAAAAATAAAAGAAAATCATACAGGTTTGGAACAACATGATGGTAAATAAATGATGACAGTGCAATTTTGGCTGAAATATCCCTTTAATGTGTCAAAATTTCTCATTCGAGTCTGCCTTTTTTATTTCTAATGCATTATAGGACAAACATCTGAGATAATGTTGATACTTAGCAATTTTAATTATATACACTACTTTCAAAAGGTTGTATCAAACCTCTGGACTTATGAAAGGAGAACATCATCAAAGTTATACAGGTTAGGAACAACATGAGGATGAGTAAATTATGAAAGAATATTAATTTTTTGGGGGTGAACTATCCATTTAAGATGTTTTTAATGTGATAACTCTTCATAACAAGTGTGCTTTAATGCTAGGTGTGTTAATTCAGGTCACGCTCAATACAATCAAGTTAGAATTAATGAAAAATCTTCAGTTTGCTATTTATGGCAGAACCATACGGCAACACAGCCCATGAGAGCCGGCGCATTGCCAGAGTCTTGCCCTGATAGAGCCGCTCTCAGCTGGATGCCAGGTGAATGTAATTTTGAGTGCGGAAGAAATATGCTCAGCATCACTGATGCCATCTTAATGAGAAGCATAGGTTTAGAAAAAACAAAAATCAGGACTGCTTTGCGGTGCAGGCGTGATGCAAGTGACTTGTTTTTAGTTCTCCTGCTGTGCCCACCTCAGCACGTTGTCTTATTCTGCCTTCACACCTCCTTTGCAGTTTTGAGCACACCGTGAAGCCGCAGCAAGATCTTCTGCCGCCCTGTTAAAGGAGGCCCTGACATTCGCTGGAGACAGCCCATCAAACAGCCTGTTGTTAATTGTCCGCGAAGACCCAGATCACCCGTGTCACGCTCATGCGGAGTTGCTCGAGGACAGGCCTGTAACCCTGAGTGATATAGAGCCGGTCTTCTTTAACAAACTCTGATGGGAGAGAGATGGCAATGAAGGTCAGTGGTAAAAAAATTTTTGCTGCCGTGATGGTCAGTTAAACACTCACAAGAGGATAAGAGAGAAACTGAGACAGAGAGTGTTTGTGGACAATAATAATCTTGAACTAAAGCCCTGAGGGTGTTAAAGCAAACTTTCACTCAGCAGACGATCAATACTGAGAACATTCAGGTCTGGCAGTTTACAACTACAATAATGAGTTTAATCAGCACAACACGCTTCCTCAAGGAACCAAACAAATAGTGCTGCCGAACCACCCCTGCCCTGGTTAAATGTCCCAGCCACATTTCAGATGGACTTAAACCAAATTATATCGCAGGGATCATTAGTGTGAAATTATTTTACTTTGGCATCACTATAAATTAAAGGGATCATTTCATACTTTTGTCTTATCTTCCACCCCCTTTCTGACCTTTATAAATAATCAGGTAATTTTTTTTGCTACTGCACCTTTAAGACTTTAAGAATGTTTGGATCCTTTAAAAGGATGTGCAGATGGCAGGTGTAACGTATAGCCAGAAAAGCACAAGATTTGGTATATTTTTCCACATTATTAGTTCTTCTGGCTTTTAATAATCATAGTTCTTCTGTTGCTTTCTCCATTTTACCTTACTGAACAGGGTAACTGTATTAATGTGCATGATCCCCTATTACAATGTATCTTTATCTTTCTACTGGACATAGAGACTTCTATATTTAAGTTTAGAAATGAGTTGTTTTTGTCTTTTCGTTCTGGGTTTTTAAGGAAAAGGTATGTTTTAACATTACAATGAGCCCTTCAGTTTCAATGCGTTTAAGTTCTGATAAACATTAGATTGTTTGTTGATATGCATATGTATGTACTACGATGCAGAACAACAGGGGAATGCAGTAGTTTCTAATGCTTGCCTGCATGGAAATTATATTCAGGTTTCACACAAGCATTAGTCAGAATCCAACAAGGAGCAGCATGACATTTATTCTGCCGTAAAATCGTTTTTGTAATTCCAATAGCCATTAAGATGTATCAATTAATTATCTGATTCATTTAGGTCCTAATAAACGTCAAACCTTCATTTAAGACGAAGATGTTCCCCAGTACTGATTACACCATCTCCAGTCTTTACCGGTAGCTTTTTGATCGCTCATTATTTAATAATTTCTGGTGACCTTTTGAGAATGACCAGCAAATCTGAGGCACATTCATTTTCTTTCTGGAGCAAATTTCTTCCATCTATTACTATTTGACATTTTGAGCAGCTCCGCCTAGTGTCTGCTTTACTGAGAGGGGTTAAACCCAGGGCTTAAAGAAAGCAGCACGGTACAGCAGATTGTCCTTTTGTCTGTGCTGTCCCATCCATTTCAGCATTATCAGGTTAGGGAGATCTAAGGCGCTCCTGGGTTGCAGTGTTTTCTGCATTCGCTTTGGAACGTTTTTCCTATGACCTTTCCCCTTGGCTGGATTTGGCTGCAGCGTTTCCTTCTAATTTAAGCTTTTGGCAGGTGCTGGAGCTTCATTATTGGCGCTGCTCCATCCCCCCTACTGTCCCCCTTGGATGCTTGTCTCCCAGGCAACTCGTCGGCCCACTAGGCATTGAGCTGCCCAGCATCGGAGTGCCATGTTTTTTGGTTATTGTTTTTTTTCATGCCTTTCTCCATCATGGAATCTGCATGTATTACACCCATAATTTAACACAATTTTCCCCTTCCTCTTGATCTCACTCTGTTACTGTTTCTTACGGTGACCGAGAAGTGCAGAACAAATCACAATTCTGAAAACAAAATAACAAATTACAAACGCAAATGCAAGTCTAAAAAACAAAATAACAATTCAGAAAGCACAACAACAATTCAGAAAACAAATTAACAAGTCAGAAAACACAATGACAAATCCGAAAATGGAATAATCAGAAAACACAACGACAAATCTGAAAACAAATTAACAAGTCAGAAAACACAATGACAAATCAGACAAACCGGAAAAGGTAGGTATAGTTTGAGACAGTGCCATTGGTTTGGGATTACTCACCGCTGACTGGACGAGACATCTGTCAATCAACGTATACAGGGAAGAACCAGCCGAAGAACAGCAGAGTCGTGGTAGAAAGTTTGGAGATGGTATTAAAGTAGCTCAGTTTAAATGTATTGTATGAATTTTCCTTTCTCGTGGAATAAAATAAATTTACATTTAGTTAAAAGTGGCTGTAAAACATCAGCTCCAGTGGCGCAGATGGATAAGTGCTTGTCGTTGGCTTTTTGACGCGATCGACCCGGGTTCAATCCCGCTTTTTGCCGAACTTTTTTCCCCTCCCTTTTCAAATCTCGTATCACATCGTAAAGGCATTTATTTTCAATAAAAATTAAGGAAATAATCAAAAAGTTGAAAATAAAGTATCGGGTAGGGTTAGGGTAGGTGTAGGGAGGGCTTTATTGTACCAATAAGGTGGCATCTATTTAATAATTTAATTTTAAATTATAATTTACACTCAATACGTTTTTATTGCATACTGTTTTATAATGTACTACAATACTGAAGTGCAGATAATTGCCACTATTTGCAACAAGTAGTATACTTGATAGTAGAAATCCTGCTATTTTAACATAGTGTAACTAGGTATTTGCACTTAGTGTAAATAGAATCCATTGCTAATACGAGATTTGAAAAGGGAGGGAAAAAAAGCTTGGCAAAAGGCGGGATCGAACCCAGGTCAATCGCGTCAAAAAGCACTTATCCATCTGCACCACTGGAGCTGATGTTTCACAGCCACTTTTTACTAAATGTAAATAGACACCCCGTTTTTTTTTATTCCATAGTAAGGGCAATTCATACAATACATTTAAACTGAGCTACTTTAATGTCATCCCCGACGTTTCTACCACGACTCTGCTGTTCTTCGGCTGGTTCTTCCCTGTATACGTTGATTGACAGATGTCTCGTCCAGTCAGCGGTGAGTAATCCCAAACCAATGGCGCTGTCTCAAACTATACCTACCTCTTCCGGTTTGTCTGATTTGTCGTTGTGTTTTCTGACTTGTTAATTTGTTTTTGGATTTGTCGTTGTGTTTTCTGACTTGTTATTTTGTTTTCGGATTTGTCTTTGTGTTTTCTGACTTGTTAATTTGTTTGTCTGATTTGTCTTTGTGTTTTCTGAATTGTTTTTTTGTTTTTTAGACTTGCATTTGCATTTGAAATTTGTTATTTTGTTTTCAGAATTGTGATTTGTTCTGCACTTCTCGGCCACTATAGTTTCTGTGTCTTGCACTGTTTCTGTGTCAGTGCACTTCTTCATTCTGATCAACAGATGCTGTGCTTCACTGGCATACTTGTGCTTCATAGTTATTATTGTTCATACAAACTGTGCCATGTAACTAGTTCTATGCTGCTTATGCTATAGACATGAATTACACCTCAAACTATGTGTATATTCAGGAGAGATTTATTACTTTTCTAATTTATTAGATTTGTCATATTTTGAGAGAATTATACATTTTAAAACCAGGGACTAAAATATCATGAAAACTTGAGGGCATAGCAGTGCCCTTTCAGCCATTTAGCAATTGCATAGCAATTACCTAAAGCCAGTCAGGAGATCTTAGTAACTGCATGCAACACCTTAAAATTAAAAAAATTAATTATGCCAAAATAAAATATAAATAAAATAAAATAAATAAATAAACTTATTTTTAGTCATAATATTGCCAAATAATAAGATAAATGAAATCAGTTTAACATGTTTCTGCATTATCTAGAGTTTTTGGAAGCTTTATAAAGTCAGAATTGTGAGATAAAAAGTCACAATTAACTTATTATGTTTTTATTATTACTTTTTATTTAAAAAAAATTGTGAGATGTAACCCCAAAATTCAGAAGATTGCAATGAATTACAAATGTAACATAGTTATGAATTGACCCTTCGCAGGGAGTTTGATTGACAGGCGATCTGACAAATCATAATGCCAAATCTGCCATTTTTGTTCGACAAACAAACCAGATAGGAGAGTAGATTAACGTTGGTGGAATCGAACTTTAAAAATGGTGTATATAGACCTATTTCTGAGGTTGAAACAAGATAGGCCTACCTTCTGATGTTCATTCATGTTATATGCTATAACTAGTAAGAGATGATTGGTTCACATGCCGCTTGAACTGAGGTGCCACAGCAATCTGTCCTGACACATTAAAGAGCCACAAAACGGTATTTATTATTTATTTCTTAAAAAAATAAAAAATTTGAAAGTGGAGACTTTGGCCCAATCCCAATTCTACCCCTTAGCCCTTCCCATTTCCCCTACCCCTCCGTTTCGCGCGTTCATGTGAAGGGGTAGGGGTGTCTCGATTCTCTTTTGGTCGGAGGGGTAGGGGTAAGGGGAAGACAGCCCTTCAAACAAAGATTTTACGTGACCACACTTCAAATGAAGGGGTATGATTTATCTCAGTGTAAACCGGCTTCAGGGGCAACATGGCTGCCCGAGCGAACAAAAAGACACATAAATGTAAGCATTCTTTGGCATTAATAAAGATTTTAACGAAAAGTAATAATTTGTTTTATGTTATTTTCAATCGTGAGTTCGTATTTACGGTCATGTTACTCAAAGAAATGTTTGCAAAAAATCGCTAAAGTTTGCTAACATTATATCATTACAGACTGCACGATAGTGACACAACATATTTTCATGTCTGATCAGGGCGATGACCATCGTAGACATTGAGGAGGGCTAGTATCCCCAATAATTATAAATCGCTAAACCCTTTTCTCAAATATTGCCAATTCGAGAGTGTGAGAGAGAGATGAAAGTTGTATGTATGCTTGTCTGTGCGTTTCTCTTTTTAGAGTGCGTTTACTTCAAAAACAGCGATTTTATCCTCTTGTTGCTGGAAAATATAATGTAGCGATTCAGTATTTAAACTGTTATTAATAAAAGTTGTGGGGCAGAGTTGACAAGTATCTTTGCCCCTGGATGTGTGAGCTGCGCGATCTCTGATATGTGTGTGTGTGTGTGTGTCAGTAAGCAGCGCATTAATACAGAACGGTAATTAAAGACTCTAATGCACACCAGCACACCAGTATAGGTGTGTGTATTGTAGGAGCTAGACAACGTATGATGACGTGTGACTGCATAGTAGTGGTGTCCCAATTCTTATGGGAATATTTTCACCCCTACCCCTTGACACTCCTTGAGGGGAAGGGGAAGGGGTATAAAATACAATTGGGACTGGGCCTTTGTTTCATATCTAAAGTAACCTGCTCTGTCTTGTCTATCAGCGCATTGTCAGTCTCCTCTTTGCTCCGCGATGTATTTTTCACTGCGTGAGAACATGATGTGTGGCGTGAGAGCACCATGGCTTGTCAGACATAGCAACAGTAACGAAGGGGGCCGAGTCTTTGCGAAGGGACAGTTCCACAAAGAAAAGTTATAATTCTAAGTTTATATATTGCTGAAATTTAAGATAAAAAACACAATTACCTTTTTTATTTTTCATCCCGTGGCGAAAACAAGCTTCCATAGTATCTGGACCATGTGGCTCGGTCAGTATCTGTAATGTTGAGCACAAACAGCTTCTCTTTCTATCTCTGTTTGTTCTTTTCTCTCTCTCTCTCCTCCAATTTCTTCACCCTCTTTTCTCTGTGTCTTGTTCTGTTTGTATATTGAGACATAATAACATGTTGTCAAGTGCCTCGCTATGACAGTCATTTGCATATCTTAAATATGTTTTTGGGGAGCTGCTGAGATACAGACTGCTATCCATTAATGTTTCTCTTTTGCTCACTCTTTATCATTCATCCCTCCTCTCTGGTCCTCCCATTTGCATTTTATCCTCACGGAATGTGTGTTAAATGTCATATCTGGATGTGTGGGATGTCTGGAAAGCAAACTAAATCATGTACTGCTTACATGCCTACATCTTGTGTGTTTTGAAACACAATCTCCTACGCTGTCATGTTAATGTACATGACTTTTGGTATATGTGTCTATGTATATGTATATACAGTATGTGTTTATATGCAGTATACAGGGGTTGGAAAAAAATCATGTGAAGACCTGGAAATAGGTTTTACCACCATTTACTTTTTATACTGCCTTCACCTTTCTTAGAATAGTCTCCAGTAGAATGTTGTTTATAAAAAAAAACTCTGCCAGTTGCTTCAGAGATGTTTGAGGAGGGAATCTGCTTCTCACTCTTCTCTTCCAAAGCTGCCCACAGTGGTTTGATAATATTGAAGTCAGACTGAAATAGCCAGGGCAGATGTTGAATTTCACCTTGGTATTCCAACTGTCTAAGTTTTATGATCATCAACACACCACCAATCTTTTTTTCGCATTTTAGCATTGGTGTCTATGATTAAAGTTTTAGCAGTTGCAGCTCTTTAATACATGTTGGCTTTGTGAAGTTCTCTGTAGTCGGTTTTTGTAGAAACCGGGTTCTTTAAGGTGAATACTGAAGTTTCCTGTCACTTTGCTGCAGTAGTTCTGTGTTGTTTGGATACAATCCTTCTATTTTATGTTTGTGCAGATGTTTTCACATTATGAATAATTATTATTTTTTTTTTTTCAGAAAAGAATTTTTACAGATCTCTATGATCTAAATGCCATCAGTTTAACTAGATGGTAGAAATAAAGCATTTGCATGTTGATTGATAGAAATGTATGTTAGCTCTCCTGAAATCACAAAGCTTTTTTCACCTGCAATTCTTCAACACAAATAAATATGTCTTATTTTATTTAATAACTTAATCATTACACATGCCAAAATACAAACTTAAATGTATAGAATGTTAGCGCATGAAATTTTAGCACCTACTTTACATCGTCATTGTTCCTCTCCGGGAAAAAATCAGTTGAGTGGGCTAGAAGAGGAATAAAAAAAGAGCAGCATGAAGTGTTTATGAATTACAGTGTGGTGTTAGTGGGTCAATCTGGATTGAATTAGAGGATCATCAGAAACAAAACCACAGAGTTTATTTAGCCTGACAGACCTGTTTATGGTTCATCTATTCCAGCGTGTCTCTCTTTGGGCGACAACAGGCTCTTCTACCGGTCCTGCATTCCCTCACTGCCTCCGTGAGGCTGAATTACAGCTGATCTCTTGCTAAGTGAAAGCATCAGCCTGCAAATAAAAGATAATGGAGACCAAATAAACACTGAAGATGGTGAGCCGGGTTCAACCTGGTAGTCGCGGTGCCCTTACAGACAGACAGAAATGTGCTTTTAAATGGGCTGCATCTGCCAGGGCCGTTGGGCCATTTGGCAGCAGTTCTACTGGATTCATGGCTCTATTTGAAGCTAATTGGAGCAGACACCCTTAAAACGTAATAGTTATTACGATGCATTTACATGCAGACTGATATGTTGCCTAATAAGATGATTATGAATTCATTACTGATAAATGTGACATGACTGTAGAGGAAATCAAGTGACACATTTTAAGTTTGAAAAATATACTGTCACCCTTTATCCTTAGTGTCATTTAGTTTCTTTATCAAGCTGGGGAGAGCTCTCTGAGCTGGAAATGGACCCATCAATAGGCAAATACATTTGCACTCAATTACATGTTTGTTAAGCAATGAGATATGGGGCTAATGAGGCACAGCCATTTTTGGCGCAATAATTTACGCCGTTGAGTTATTACTACGGTAATGACGTTCTCTCAATACCTCAATTAATGCCGGTTGGTCTGCTGTAAAGCGGCTGTAGGTGTGATGTGTGCACAATTGCCCACGCAAACATTTATGGGTAATGGATGGTCCGCCGGTGACTCTTAGGTGAAAATGGCTCCCGACTCTCTGACTGTATGGACTTTAAGATCGATTGGCCAGCCAACCTGTGAGATCCTTTTCCTCACTAAAGTGCATTCTTTCTTGAGGTGATAGATAGATAGATAGATAGATAGATAGATAGATAGATAGATAGATAGATAGATAGATAGATAGATAGATAGATAGATAGATAGATTGATTTGTATTTTATTTACCGTAGTTGTAAATGTGAGTTTGCTTTCTGTTGTGAATGTAGTAAATGTGTGTGCGTAAAAAAGGCAAGTGCCACTGAGTTATCATTTTGCACAACAGCAGCATATACTGCACCACCAATGTAGTCCAATTTAAGAAGAAAAAAAAAACACTCTAATGAGCCAGTTCTCTTTAGTGAATCAATAGAATGCAGGATGAACAGTGTAGTTCAATTCATGGACAAATAACTTTTATAAGCCAGTTCTTTTTAGTGAATCAAAAGCATATAGGGTAAACAACAATGTAGTCCAATTCACAAACAAATGGCGTTTGCACTCAATTACGTGTTTGTTAAGCAATGAGATATGGGGCTATAAGCCGGTTGCTTTTAGCAAATCAAAAGCATACAGCATAAACAGTGTCGTATGATTCACAAACAAATGACACTTCCAGATCCTCGGATATCAGTTTAAATAAGTAAATCAGTTTGATCAGGGGAATGTTAGGATGATTCCAAGGGCCCGGCGAGGGAGAGGGGCCCGAGTCAATGTGATGTTCAAGGGGCCCGGAAAACATAGCGGCACCCCTGAGTCTGACAGATACTTCACTAAACTGAATTTAAACAACTGACTGACTTACTGAAATGCAAAGGTATATTTTCAGTGATGCACGTACCAAAGGAAGCTTCTTTTTTTTTTGCATTACCCTCATTACTGATTGATTTGTCCTATTATAATGTGTCATTAAAGCAATGTTGTTATGTTATTATGCAATGTCAGTTAAAACAAAAACTATAAAAAAATGGTTTGAACTGAAATAAAGCTGAAATTATATAAAAATATTAGATGGAAAACTTAAACTTGAAAAAACTTAAATTAGAAGTGCTACCTTGGAAAATAGCTGAAATAAATTAAGTTGAAGCACTAAAAAGTACAAGTACATTAAATAATTAAAACTATACTGTATATAAAAACACATAAAAATGACAAATAAAAATTATAAAATTTACTAAAACTTAACCAAGTTAACTGGAAACTTCAAAGTATAAAAACAAGGTCACAATATTAATATACAATATACTAGTATTTACATAACACTACTTAATTATGTAAAGTTTTTTATTTTATTTTGTTTTTATTAAATAACAGAAATAATATTTCCTTCACCTTTTATAGTGAATAAAACTGGCATGTTTTGCAGGACCATTACAGAAGGAATTAATGCATTATGTTTGCATTGTGTGGATGGAAGCTTCTGTTTAGATTTGCAAATGTTATTTGAGCTAATTAAAATGCAGTTCACAGCTGTGGCTAGTATCATCTAAATCTTGTCTCACTGCATGAAGCATACATTCTCATGTACACACACATGCCAAAGGACCATATTCATAAATCGTGCACTTCTGCCCATTTGGTCTGTTTAGTCTTTAACAGAAATAAAGATGTAATATGTCATAGATCTATTAAAGGGCACGTGGTTCAGGGCACATCACTTTTTGTCTTGTACGCAGTGAAAGTGATTAAATTGTACTCTTTATGTTTCCATAGCCAATCTAACTCTCTCACACACTTCTACTTTACCAAGCTGATATCATAATTTCTTTTCTCTGTCCACAATTGTCTCTGTCTTTATCAGTTCCCCTCTTGTTTCTCTGATCTGTCTATTCTTTTGTACCAATTCATTTCATTTTTCCAGTGTCATTATTCTTATTCTTTTCTCATTCCTATCTTTCTCTCTCCTTTTTTTCTGTATGGCTTCCTGACCCAGGGGAGAATTCAGCGCTTCGCTGTGTGTGTGTGTGTGTGTGTGTGTGTGTGTGTTCAAGGGAGAGATTTACTCTCTAAAGTTCCCCCTCTGCCGATCTCCCGCTGTGCTGCAGTTTGTCTGACGGCTTGTTGTCTCCTCTGGTATTGCCAATTATTCTCTATCGGGGTGACCTAATTTTCCCAGTCTGGTCACTGATGTCGCACCCATGTGTGAGGTGTGTGTGTTTAAGCTAGTATGACTTGAGTAAATGTGATATGTGTGTGCAGAGTCCAGAATTAACTGTTTCTAAGCTCTAAATGCTTCTCCTGGTAATTTTATTAACAAATTGCAATACTGTAACCCTTGGTTTAAGGTAAAATGTAAAGGCTCTTTCACACCTAAAACGTCTACTACTTTCTTTCTGAACTTCTAAAGTACTAATATTTAATATTTTTTATGTTTTTGAGTATTTCTTTTTATATTTTTGAATTTTTATGCTTACCAAGGCTTTATTTATTTGAAAAAAAAAATGCAGTAAAATATAGTAATATTGTTAAATATTACATTTAAACTAGTTGTTTTAACTCTACTTTAATTTATTTTAGAATGTAATTTATTCCTGTGATTGAAAAGCTTAATGTTTATCACTCTCAGGTTTTTCAGTGTACATGCTCAGATTTGTACGCTGCCAATACCGTTTTTGCAGATTCTGATTTTTTTTCTAAGAACTATTACATTTCTAAGACTGACTGACAGCACGCACACAATCTACTTATAATACAAAATTTTTTTTCCTAATAGAAAAAAGTTATAGGATGTTCTCTCACTAAAACCCTCTCACAATAAAGTGCTACGTGACTGGAAAGAGGTAGAAATAACAATTAACTGAAAATGAGTGGCTATATATAACAAAACAGATGTAATTTTCCACAATATGGGCTATTTTTCCTAACTTTTAATGTATGTGTCATCTTCACGTCCAAATTCTTACCTATAATCAATCATATTCAGTAGATAATGATACCTTAGAGTTTGTTTGTGATTCAAACTACTGGGCCCTGGCTGGTTTGCTCGGTTCATCTCTATACAGTCTCCTTCAGAGACTATTATGTAAAATAAAAATGTTTTTACTGACCCCAAACTTTAAAAAATATATATTTTATATATATATATATATATATATATAATATTTTTTTTTTTTTTTTTTTTTTTTTTTTGTAGTTTTATATATTTAAGTATATCCGTACTTTCTTATTTCATCAGCCATGCACAAATGTAATTTTATACCCTGGGTGTGATGCGATGACATTGTGTTTGTGAAGAGTGGTGTGTGTGGGTGGTGTGTGTGTGTGGTGTTGTGTGTGTGTGTGGTGTGTGTGTGTGTGTTTTGTGTGTGTGTTTTTGTGATACTGTTGCACCCGTTGCCCTGGCTATACTGCCTTTACTGTAGTTCTTGGCGCCTCTGTAAGGGGTTGCTCCAGCCTGACAGAGGTGTGGTTTACGAGCACTTATTTTATGAACACTCTGGTGAATTACTTCAGTCTTGTAATGTATTAACACAAGTCTCTCTCTCTTGCTATCCTCCTTTCTCCCCAGGCAAGGCAAAGAATCTTAAAGACTACAATGTAGCTCTTGGAATATATATTGCATCAATAAAGTAAGAAAAAAAAAAACAGCGACAATTTATCAATTTTAGCCGGCACCACTGAGGCTGTTTTGGCCGTGATGTGCACCTGTGTTTGGGGATTGAAACTGCTGAAGGCTCTGCTGCAGTGATTCCAAAACACCAGGCTGAGTTATACCAATGGGCCTGCTGTGCTTCTATGCAGATAATTCTCCAGCTCTGGCTATAGACGCTTGTGGTTTAAGAGCAAGGACTGTTTATGTCTCAATCATCCTTATTGTGTCGCAAATGCCCTCCTATACCTCACAGATTATATTAGCACTGAATTTGACACCCATATACCCATACACCCATATACTGAAGTGATAAAAAGAGTCATGATTTGTGTTTTGCTTCATCTTTTGAATTAGATATAAACCTGTAAAGAAGGGTAAAGGTAGATAAAATAAAGAGGGTAAGTGTTTGCTGTGTCCTTCTACTAGCAGTGGCGTTCCATCCATATAAGCTGCGAATGCTCCGCATACCCAGGCCATTTGAGAGAATAAGTTCACGGGATAATTCATATAAACATGATTATAAGTTGATCCCTTGTCATTTGAAATGTAACTTAAAGCTTAAAGGGTTAGGAATAAGTACGTACAATAATTTATTTGCTGAACGGCAGTAATTTTCTTTAAATCCACCAGTTGCGGTTGCTTCCGGGCGAGCAGATTCTCCGCAGCTTTCTCACCTCTGCTCAGTTGCTATGATTCATCAGGATTGTAGCGTGTTCTCAGTGATTTGCTGGTCTGCACAGATTTCATGCACGAGGTAAGCTGTTAAAAATTGCCGAAAATCACATCGTGCTTGAAGCAAAACCAACTCGACTAAATCAAAAGAAAAAAACACTGTAACTGTATATTTTTGTTTTCTCAAGCAAAGCAAATTTTAAAAGTCCACTGAAAGCATATCTTCTTACATTTTTGGTCATAGACAACGTATGTTGAAGATATACGTTATTGTCAACGTTATTGCCTAAGCGGTAAAAAAAAAAATGTTTTATAAAAACGTGGGCTATATAAAATTTTAATAATAACAAACATCATACTGTTCCCTTTGTTTTGCATATGCTCGTGTCACTTACAGTTGAAGTCCTTCTCTGATTTTATTATTGTTTGCAAGGTTGCAATGTTACTTTGAAATATTTGAAATATTTTGGGGTATTTTGCATAGTCTGTTATTGGAGTAGTGTCACCCGGGTGGGAGTTTTAACTCCTATTCACTGGGAATAAAAAAATTATTTAGCTGATGCAGAGAGACATATAGACTGGGGGAATTCCCCCATCTCCCCACCCTCTGATTACGTATCATAACTAAGTGTAACTACGTGTAAACGTAATTTGGCAGTTTTTACTTGGAAAACCAGCAATATTTTTCTTGCATTCGAATGATGGATAAACTTGAAACGATAGAAGAAGGATTGGAGATGAATTTTATTTACAAATAAGGTAGGAAATGTGCTTACTTTTAAATCGACACCTGCCACGGCTATTTTCTTAGCTATTTGTCATCTGTGATGGGGGGGGGGGGGGGTCTTATCACTGAATCATACCCTGTTAACAATCACCGTTCAGCGCACTGCTACTAAGGAGTAAGTTTTGGGATGAATACCAAGTCACATATATTTCTGCTAATGTACTTTATTGGTAATGTGAAAGTACATATTTATGTTTATGTAAGACAGAATGACACTACAGGCCCCTCTTGTCCCATACTGATTTAGTTGCATGCAAGTGTAGCTAAATTCATTACCATGAAGTTCCTTTACTTCAAGGTACATACTTTTAAAACCCAAACTTGATCATTTTGGCATTGCATTCCTTGCTATATCTCTCTGAAAAAATTTAAAAACTGTCATCACAAAACCTTCTCTTCCAAAGGGGCTGTGGGCAATATGGATGCACAACTAAAATTCACTAGAAATTTCAATTTTTGAATTGACCACACATTTAAATTTAACCTTTCAATTTGAGTTGGCCACAACGTACAGGAACCTGTAATGGAATTTGGATTGGAATGACAGAAAGATGAATTTTCACTGTCAATTGCTGGGAGATGTATTCTGGGAAATGAAGTGTTCTTCCACTCTCATCCATAATTCTGTCTGTAAGGCCATCTTCAAACCTTAGACCTGAAACTTCTAGACTGTTAAAGCCTTTTAAAAACTTTCAAAGGCTGACAAGTCAACAGATTTTGCCTTGATAAATGTTTCATTTTCTTGTTAAAAATCAAACTTACCGAGTTCTTACTGAGATCTATTTCTTTGCATTCCTTTTAGTTCTCCTTCCAATTTGAATTAGTTCTATTAGTTCTACTTCAGTTCAAACTCAGAAATTAAATTAAACCACTCCTACTTCAATTATCAACAGCACACAAGCCTGCTAGAAATAATATACCTAGTATATCTTGTACAGTATATTTCCAACATATGATTTTGAATGCACTAATCTTACTATTACCTAAACATGCTTTTTGAATGGATAGTATGTGAATTAGTGTTTGTGTACTGGTGACAGACTGGAGGATATAAGTCCTGCCTGGAAATATCAGCCCACTGCTTAAGCCTGCTGCCGCTGACCATTCCTTCCTCTAATCCTTCTGTATCGGCTGCCACAGCGCTCTCGCCAGCATTTATTCCCCTTCACTTTTGCTATCTCTCTCTTTTTTCCCCTCTCACTATCGACAAATCATCTCCACATCTCCTCCTCTGTCCTCTAAGCATGTCCATGCCAGCAATATCATACAAAACCACCCAAAACTGCAAATTTTGTCCTGAGGTCGGCTGCCCTTTCCTCCACATCCCTTGTGGACATCCAGTAAGCTGGAGCATATCCGCCAGTTTCAGTGTGCCATTCGTAGTCTGGTAAATTGGCCATTTTACTGTAGGGTCCGTCAAGGCCTATGAATATTTGATAGGGCCTAGCTGTTGATGAGCATGTGTGCTGACTCCCTTATCTTATATGGTCAGGATGCCAGAATTATACTTCGTACCTCCGAGCTCCTGTCCCCAGGAGAGAGTCGGAGGAGGAGGGAGAGGAGGGCATGCGAGTTGGGGGAGCTGTTAAGCCCTAACTCTGTGGTGGCTCCCTCTGGAGGGGGATTTAAGGGAGAAATAGAGAGTGAGCGAGCAAGAGAGATCATCTCAATCAGCTGAGCACTGGTGCGATAAAGAAAGGGAAATGGAAGTCAACTCTCCGACAAGACAGTCATTCCCCTCGGGTGGACAGAGGTTGAGAAAAGCTCCTGCACCTCTTTGGCAGGGACAGATAATAGAGAGGCACGAATCGTCACCGCTCCCGATCATCCACGTGCTCCGTATAGGGATCAGAGTGCCCGGCGTCTCCCAGGAGGTGAGGGGTACGGACAGGCGTACCACTGGGTCATGCTACTATAATAAAAGATGAAACTGTGACAGTGCCGTAAATATGATGGTGCCCTGAGGCTTATATGAGCTGGTATAAAGGCACCTTGACAGGTGAATTTGTTCTCGGTGGGTGAAAACCCTGATCCCTGGACCCTGGATTTAGTCATGGTGCGGAGAGATGGATTCAGAAAGCTGCTTTCAGGGATGAGAGAGATGGAAAGCGAAGGGTTAATGTGTGTGTGTTCTCATGAGTCTGGTAGATGGAGCCGAGGTCCACAGTTGGTAGCGTGATCACGCTGGGGGGATGTGAGGGTTTTTTTTCTGTCCTGCCAGAGAGAGACGGTGTAGTTTTGCTACTAGCCTTCAGGCTACTGCAAATAAATGGATTTTCCTTTTCCATTTACCAATATCCAGAATCTTATTTTATTCCCCCTTCACAGGTGAACTAGGGTAAAATGGCGGTCGAGAGGGGGTGAATGAAGACATACTCTCATGAGCTCCATTGTTCCAGTGCTCTGCAGAAATATATTGATCAAAGGTAACTTTTCAGCCATGCGGATTATTCTGAGAGCGCCCCTGCCAATAAATCCCTCCTTTACAACTTCCCAAGAGATGCCACATAATCCCTCTGCCCTTGACCTTTGACCAGCGGCTGGCTATTCTGCAACTTCCCACTTTGTCCTTGTGCTTGTGCATCGTGAACTGAATTGAAAATTACTTTTAAAGGCCAATTTAATGCCTCAGTTTGAAATGAATTTAAATTGTGATTTCAATGTTTGACGGTTTAAAAAAAATGGCAAAAAAAATGTTTGAGGATTTATATAGCCTTATAGAAGAACACCTCGTCCCAGAATGCATTACTTTTGTTGAATTTCTTTTTTAAATTGCATTTCTCAATGCAAATTCCAATTCTACTGGCGTAGCCAGTTCATCTTAAATTCACACTTAAGAATTGAAAAAAAGTCAGTACTTAATTTTCCCATCCCTCTTCCTTATGCCTCTTGTCATCCATTCATTCTCAAATAAAACTTTTTCTATTCAAAAGCATTATGCATGGATTTTTTTAATTCCAAATCCATACTGACCCCAAACTTTATAAAGGTGACAAAAGGAGGAGCGTGTTCTTGCTGAAAGGCTTTGGCCTTCATCAGCTCCCTTCTAATCGAATCAGACTCTTCTTCGTTCAGCCTAATGTGGGTTTTTTAATTGTGTTACGGGCAGGGTCAGGAAGATGGGCCTCTCAGAGGCAATAACGAGGATACGGAGAAAAGTATATCAACTGTTGACATTGGGCAGAGCTGGTACGCTCTAGGCGTTGTTATGGCAATAACCACATTAAGGCACATCTGGTCCAGGATGCAGCACAGACATTAGGACAGGATGGAACTGAATCAGGTCAAGAATGGATCAGACAAGACAAACGTGAGCTATTGTGTGGTTTCAAGAGCACGCGAAGAGACATTGACCGAGGGAGGTGTGCTAAACCTGTCAATTTACCTGCCAACTGAATATGAATGATGCTTCTTGAGGCAGTTCTTACAAAGAATAAGGCACTGTTGCCACTTTTTGCCCGTCTGAAGCTCTGATTGATATTCACAGCATCGTTATGATACCTGCATACTAAACGATAATATTAGCATATGGTCCTGTATTCAAGCCAAGGTCTCCTTCTCAAGGAAAAAAGAGTCTAGGTTGCATGAAAGGTGAAGACACCCCACTGCTGAAATAATGAATACTAGGAGCTACGGGAATCGATGGATATTAAGGCTCTGTCTCCCTAAACCCATCTAACTGCTGGCATTGGTGACGCCTACCATGCTTATCACCTGCAGCATGATGAACGAGGCTCCTACACTGCTGGGAAATTTCCCAAAAATCCCTGGTGCAATAGATTTTGTTAAGGGTTCACCTGAGTGTGCACAAAGTCCAATAGATCTGCACTAGACCTTGACCATTACCCTGTCTGCATGTGTAGCACCCCGATTAGGCCGGCTGATTTAATACAGGGACTGGTATTTACCAATGATGACAGATGAGGCACTAAAGTAATAGTTCACCCAAAAATTTAAATTGTTATCATTTCCTTATCAATTCCTTTCATTTGTGTTGTTTCAAACCTGCATGACTTATTTTCTTCTGTTAAAATACAAGGTTGTTATTGTCCATACAGTGGGGTGCAAAAAAATATATTTTGTGTTCCACAGAAGAAAGACAAGTTTATACAATGGAACTACAAAAGGGTGAGTAAATGATCACAGAATGTTCTTTTTCGGGTAAACTATCCCTTTAATAGGTTTAAGTTTCATGAAATAGCTCGTTTTGCCATGTCCCTTTGGTCAATGTTATTCTGTTTACTTTAGGCAGGAGCAAATGAGTATGATTGGCATGCTGGTGTGTCTCTGCATTCGTATTGTGCCATTTTTGATGCCCTGTCGGTAATTTCGAGAGCCAAGTCCCTGCGTGCCATCACAGTACCCTATGGAATCTGCTCGACATATGTCCCTTTGGCAGCTGGGTCCACAACTGTCCACCCGACTTACGCCTGCACCTCGGCAGCTGAGCCACATTTCCCCGGGTCAGTGAAGATAGAGGTAGGAGACAAAAAAAGAAAGAGCCAGGCCATCAATCAGTTCACAAGTCAGACAAATATACAAAACAAAATTCATAAACGAGGCCCTTTATTGACGGCAGGTCTCATAACGTTTATCCGAAATCCATTTTGCCTGACCGTTATGAGAACATTAGGGATCATTGAGCATCACCTTCGCCATGCGTGAAGATTCATGCCAGGAGTTTCATCTGCAGTAGACGTCAAAATCAATAGCCAATGTCAGCGGCACCATGGCGTCTCGCTTCCTGACTCGCCTCTGCCTCAAGATTCTGACTTAAGTCTTTTATGTTATGACGGGATGGGCTGTAGATGTCAGTTTGTAGCATTAAGGAACAAAAACTGCAAAAACATGCTTGCACTTCTGTTACAGAATTGCAATTCCAGCACCAATATCATGAATCTGAATAAATGGTTTTGACAGTGTAATCCATTTTAAAAGCTGGACACCGATGACATGCTGAGAGATGTATCCACTGTGAATGAAAGTGTGGCTCAGATGTTATTTAATCACAGTTCTGGGGTCTGAATTGAGTTGGGAGGAGCAGGCGAGAATTTTGATGACAAGCATGAAAAACAGACTGTTAAAGTATATTTGCAGATAAAGGAATTAAATAGCTCTGTTTTGAATTTTAAATTCACCCTGCCCTTGTAAGGTGTGTTATCTACAAAGCCCTGATCAGGGCAGTGTGTGTTTGTGAGGTCTGAAGCCCCCCTGAAATGCAACGGTCTCTAAATCCACCCTGGATTAGTGGAGGTTGGGTTAGGTCTGATTGGTAACATTGCTCAAATCCTTCCGCCTGCTCAAAAGCTCCGCAAAATGGGTGAGCTTTAGTGTCAGGTTGTTCCCTGAGAAGGGAAGAAACAACCCCCTGACCCCCCTCCTTCCCAAACCATGCCAGCCAAACACACTTAGCAGGGCTGTATGCCATTTGAAATTGAACTCAAATGAGAATGCGAATCCCAATTCTGTTCTTCAGTTTGAATTGATTTTGAATGTAAATAAAGTCACTGCAGACGAAAATATATTAATTATGTTTAATTTTCATGGTTATATATATTTGGCTTTTATGGACCAGGATGAAGAAACACTTAATTTCCCCAGAATGCATTACCTGTGTTCTCTTTCTGTCATTCCAAAAAGCTGTCTAACATATCACTATCGTGGTTCACCCAGTAGCATGAGTTTGAGGCGAGACTTCCTGTTTGTTTGAACAATGGCAAATGGGGCAGTATTTTGGAAACCTGTTTGGAAACGATATTAGTGCAATTCTTTTTGCTCCCTCTAGAGGAGAAATTATACACACCAACGATCTGAGGCTTTTTGATTATTGTGTTTTTCATTTCAGCCACTAATCTGATCGGCAAGGCCATCTCTTTTCTTTTGTTCTTCTTTTCTTTTGAAGGACCACCAAACACAAAGCATTTCTGCAGTAATAATCTCTTGAGCTCTATTCAAATAAGGACTTCATCGTGATATGCTACAGGGGATCTCTGCAAAGGGCTTTCACTAATTGATTAAATATTCATAAATAAATACTGCTTTAGAAAAAGCCATCAGGGCAGCTCATGTTTACATTTTTTTCCACAGGAGGAAAAGAAAGAGTGAGAAACGAGTTGTTACACAGTGGAATAACAAAGAAAAGTGTGTTGTTATTTTTCCCTGCTAATTGATACAATTTCTCCTGGCAAATTAATTGAGCAGAAAATGTGTAATTGGCCCGGTGCATATCACAGAGAAGCAGGTCAGCAAGCTGGGTTTCACCCTCGGGCCTTCTCTCAGAGTCGGGCTTATCTTCCACCGCGGCCAGTCAATATTTGATTTTAGCCGGGGCCTGGTCTTGGGCACTGACCTACAAAGGAGATACATTTCTTGCATCTGTGTCCTTAAGGTCCATTTTTTATTTCCTTGCTGCAGAGTCAATTTTTGCTCCCTGTCATGAGGAAATAAATAATTCCTAGGTCATGGATGGGGGGTGGCAGCTGTGGGCCAAAAGAGGGGGAGAAACCAGGCCGGGTGAACCTGGCTGGGCAACTCGCGGCTGGAGTTGAGATGGAGAGAGTGTGTGTGTTTGAGGGTGGGAGGACAAGGCTGGTCGAATGAGTTGATATTCTGCTGCTGGAACGAATGCTAATTTAATCAATGTGCTGTAAATCCGACTAGCTGCTGACTAATTTGTGACTGCTGCCCCATGGGGACTTGAACAAAAAGCCCTGCCATTGCAGTTTGCTCCCCATATACATTTTAAAATGCTCTCTCTCTCTCTTTTTACACACAGTCACAAAGATACACAGATGGATTTGCACATATACATATGGGAGAGATATAGGCAAATATATGCACCTGCAAAACTGCTATTTGTATGTGTGTGTGTGTGTGTGTGTGTGTGTGTGTGTGTGTGTGTGTGTGTGTGTGTGTGTTCTTGGTAAAGTGCTGAGTTGGTGACTTGGGGAGCACTTAGGTGAGGGGTTAGAGACTTACCTCTGTCTCCTTGGACCCATATGTCAGCCGCTCTAGATGTCAAAACCATCAATTTCAGAGTCTTCTCACAGCAAACACACGTCAATACACACATATATATATACATGCTTAATGGAGAGTGGGTACAGTGACCAATTGCTTGTCTGAATGATGTAAATGTTAGCATGGGTAACATGACCGCAGCGGCTGTTGAAGAATGATGCAAATCAGAGAGAAGGAAAGAAAACTGAGGGAAGAGGTGAAAATTATCATAGGAAAGGAAAAACACAAATTAAATATCTTTAATATCTCAGTTGTTTCTCCTAGATAGCACTAAGATTAAATAGAGGACAAATGAAGACTAGTAATCTGCCACATTATGCTTATAGAGTTTAACCAGAGATCTCAACAACAACAACAGCCACTTTCACATGTTAAATTGCTGTAAAATTGCTAGATTACCTTTTCTGGAATATGTACCACATCTGCTATTAACACATGCAGTGGCTTTGCATCTTTTATCAGATTGTATCAATATTGTATTGTTACCACTCACATTTCATGACTAAACTGTGTGATATTTGCCAGTAAGAGAGCATTTTTTATCACATTTTTTAATTTTCACAGATCACAGATGTACATCTAAACAGTGTGGAGTAATTGCGTCAGTTCTGTCAGATTTGTAACTAAAATCCTTCCGATTTTTCTGACTTATTATCAGATGTCGTGAATCAGAGCATCGTGAATTCATGCACTCTAAAGCCATTAATCTTGTGGCTTTGTTCACATTTAGCATAATTGCATAACTTTTTGGTGATATTACAACTTCTTTAGCTGATTTGCTGGTATTTTACTTTAGTAATAGTCTGTTAAATTTAGAGAATTTGAGAATTTAGAGAAAATGCTGTATGTGAAGCACTGTCACACACTGCGATCAGATAGCAAAATCTGAAATCAAAAGTCAGCCCAAACAGTCTGATCCACATTTGATTTTCTATCTCGGTTTCCACTGTATCTCTAACTTGTGTCTTTTAGGAGAAATATCAAAGACAAGGTTGATATTTAAATGCAACATAATTGAGAACTCCATTAAGTCCTTAAATTTTTCCTCTGGGTTGATCAAAAGAAAAAACAAGAGGCAAATAGTTTAAGATAAAGTCTGAGGAAGAAAGAGAGTGAGATCAAGAGAGAAAGGAGACAGAGGAATGGAGAGTGGGGGGTGCTGAGGGATAATCCTGAGGGACAGGTTTTATGGCTATGTGGAAATTTATTTAGAATAAGTCCGCAGTACCCAGTGCGTGCAGACGTGGGGGGAGAACGAGGGACTTTAATTAATGAGAGCATGCTTGTCGCAGGCTTTGGAAAGGCTGCTAAATCACTGATGCAAATGGAATGAGCCTGAGAATACAGCCACGGTGGACTCTCTTTCCTCTCTCTCTCTCTCTCTCTCTTCTTTTGTCTGTACCTCATTCTTTATCTCCTACTTTTTCTCTCATCATTCTGTCTCTGTCTCTCTCTGCCCTCATTCCTGCACACAAATAAACACAAGCGCACACACATACCCATTTATAGGTGTAAAAGGAAAAATATGTAACAAAATGTGTTTACAAACTTCTGTCAAAGTTTTAATAGCCACAAATGTAACTATTGACATAAGATTTGGTCCATTTCGACAGGAAGAGACTTAACACAGTTTGCTTTTGAATGTGTACAGGATACAGGCCTTTAAAGGGACAACTTTGTACCTTAAATAGCCCTAAAAGTTTCATAATGGAACCTTAAGCATATATTACTTTTCTAAGGTACTAATATGCACCTACACAATTTTGACAGTTTATTCAGGTGAACTTGATGATTTTACTTGCTAATGACCTTGCCAAAAAGACCCATTTAATTGTTATAACTGAAACATCTCAGCCTGGCCAGCATGACGTTTAGCTGGTTTAAACAGGCAACCTTCTGAAAAATGACCAAAACCCCTCCAAAACCAGTCTTACAAGCTGGTAGACCAACTAAAACTAACACACAAGCTTAGGCTGCTTTATGATGATATATATTCAGTAAAACAGTGTCTAAAGCAAGCTTTTGAACATTTTCAATATGCGCTGAATATTTGGTGCTACAAACCTTACAAACTTGGCAAATCTTGCAGCTAATGCTAATTGTAGCACCCCAACCTCTGGAAATTGCATAAAATGATTCACACTTCCTGTTTTGAGAAAATGTTTACTATTTTAAGAGCTAAATTGATTAGATTATATGTAAATGCCAACAAACCTAACAATACCTGTAATATATCACCTGTTAATCACTTTTTGAAATAAAGCATGTTAAATCTGCTTTGCTAGAAGCTAAATTAGCTTCCCCACACTTATATCAAAAGAAAAATAAGATGTGAGGTGGAAGTTGAGAAAGATGAAACATGACTTGTGTGCTGCAAGCCCAAAGAGGCATCGATTCCTCTTTTGTCTTCTTTTTCAGTCGTTGGCACAGACAACAACTCATCACATTTGTCGTTCCGAAAGTTCAGGGAATGCTTTGGAGATGTGTGGCATCCAAAACCGAAAACTAAAGGTGTGACAGATGTCTCAGATCCAGTGTTGATGTCTTGCATAAGCAAGCTACATCATTCAGTGAGTTACATAATGGGGTATAATGCTGTTGTAATATCTGTAACCATTGAAACCTCTTACCCCTCTTTCACCCCAGGTACTGTAATGTCTGTGAGGATTGAGAGACGACATCACCAGTGCTGTTGTCAAAAATGAAGCCTTTAGCCATCGGCCATGTGCTACATATAACTCACAAACACGCAGACTGAGGTCAGCGCGGCCAAAATGGCCCCGTCTGTATCAGTGAAGTTGCCTGTCCATTCACATTAGGTGGACCATGTGACTATGATAAAGTGTGACACAAAGTGTATCATCATGAGGGGAGGTGGATGGGGGACCAGAGCAATTTTTGTTGCCTAGTTCTAAGGGGGGGTCGTAAATACAAGAATGATGTCATGTCTGCCATTGCCTCATCTGCCCCATTACCCCTCCCTCTAACCCTGTCTCACCCAATCATCCTTTCCGACTAAACCACTTTTAGTCCCGACCCCCTGACAGCATAAACTGCGTCAATGACAAACAATCTTAAAATGGGATATTTTAAAGTCCATCAGCACCATATGATAGCATGTTAAAAATGGTCTACATTTTGACAAACGATTCCAAAAGCCTCAAACCCAATAATCAATGACTTTCATACACCGTGAAACATCAGTCAATACTTCTGTCCTCCTCTGAATAATAGTCTGAATTGTGCAGGAAGAGAGTGAATTTAGGTCCCTCAGCAGAACCCTTTTGAAAATTCATTTTGCGGAATTAAATACACCAACACATTGTGCTGAAATATCTCCCCTCCCAAGGTTGTAACCATGGGAATCGAAGAACAGACGAGAAAGAAGCAGACTGAAAGGACCTGCTCATGTTTACCCTGGCCTGTCTGTCAATCAAAGAGACAGATGGAAACATGCGTCCCTCTGTTGGCATATGTACACTTTTCAAGACCACAAAAGAGAGTCACCTTGCATCTCTTCACATTTTTCTCTTGTAGTGGCCTAGAGGAACATTTTATTCCTCAGAAGTTGCTCTTTCATAGCTCAGGGGGTGTATTGTAAGTAGCTCATCTTCACCTGAAACTTAAAAATCAATGTTTTCTTAGATTTTTGTTTTTAAATGCCTTGAGATAGATAGATGGGATAGTTCACCCAAAAAAAAAAAAACAATCTGTAATCATTTATTCACTGTTATGTCGTTCCAAACCGGCATGGCTTTATTTCTTCTGTGGGACACAAAATAACATTTTATTGTCCATACAATGAAAATGTCTTGTTTTGTTTTCCTCAAAAGAAAGAAAGTCATTCCGGTTTTGAAAATCATTACAGAATGTTCAACTATCCCTGCAGAATTATAAAATTAAAGTCTATTCCCATCTCACAAAATTTGGTCTTGTATATCATATGATATGGATATGGAGATATGGATGAGACTTGATCGTAGTCTTTTGTATTTTACAAGTTTAAACACATTTTGAGAGACATATTTGAAATGACTGTGGTCTTTTTCTTTCCTTCTTCACTTCATTTAATCTTATTGCTGTCTAGAACCCATTGAAATATTAGAGAGATCTAATTTGTGATGCTTCTTTTCTATGGGGAGGGCTACTTTATTCTCGCATCCCTACATCTCTTTTCCAAGTTTTCATCTGCCGTTTTAGCGATTACTCATGTTAGAATGTGTGTCTCTATTTGATATCACTCGTTTGCCTCTTTTCATCTATCTGCTCTGAAAATAGCAGCAAATGGATGAGACATGGAAATTTGATACAGTGAGAATTATGTCAGATATGTGCCAGACGAAAAACTGCCTCCGATTCCACAGTCTGCATCAGCTGCCATAAAATGCAATCCGAACACGTCAGGATTTGCTCATAGAGAGTGTCTGTCGAATGGGATCATCTTCAGTAGAATAGACAGATGGAATACAGCTTTGAGCCGTTTCACTATTGTAACTCAGTGTTTATTTTGGGGGTTTAAAAAAATGTGGCGGTCTGCTTGAATATCTTACTGGGCTGATCAATTCTAAACAGAACTATTCTATTTTATTCTATTCTATCTGAAATCTCTTTTCATGCCCTCCATGTGTTTGCACTATCGATTAGCCAGTTCAAATGTTTACCTGGCTCATCCTGTCAACTGTGACATGTGATCCAATAATGTGCCAATTAATCCCATGTTTTCTCTCCGTCTACTACCCCCAAACTCACGGTCACCCTTCTCCTTCACGCTGCCCGTTTTAATTGCTGTAAGCACACTCAAATGCACTGCAACCTGTAAGCCATGACCTTGGGTTCCTGTAAGCAGATCGGTCGGCGTGAGGCGATCAGTGGCGTGACGCCATCCCGATGGTGGCACGATGAGGGCCGTATTACATTAGCATTGATTAATTGACTGGATATGGCCACAGAGGTGTGAGCGCACATTGGCAATGCTGAGAAAGGGATGGGGGGGAATGTATGTCAGTGTGACACGGGCGGTAAGAGGATTATGGGATGGCAGCCGAAGCATGGAGTGGAGAAGAAGATTGAAAGTGTGCTGTGCATGAGTCAGTCAGAGTTGTACAACATCTCTCCCCATGCAGCGGTCTATTTACATGGCACTGAGGGAGTGTGTGTGTGTGTGTGTGTGTGTGTGTGTGTGTGTTTGTGTGCGCAAATGAGCGTGTGTGTATGCAGAAGGAGAGGGATGGTTAAATGGTTTTGGTTTCTCAAAAACTGCAAGAGTGAATTTGAATTAAAGAGAAAGGCCATATACTACACCCACCCTGTTTCATTCCAAACCTGCATGACTTTCTTTTTTTATGAAATAAAAAAACAAGGTACTGAGAATGAGAAATACTTGATTTTGGTTTATACAATTGAAAGCATTGGAGCTCCAGTGTTGTTTTTGGAGCCCACGATTGTGGACAAAAACTTTTAACTTCTTTTAAAACAATTTTTGTTTTGTGTGTGTGTTATGCCAAAAGAAAGAAACATTCAGTTGACCCAACTGAAA
Source organism: Sinocyclocheilus anophthalmus (assembly GCA_018155175.1). NCBI lineage: Eukaryota > Metazoa > Chordata > Actinopteri > Cypriniformes > Cyprinidae > Sinocyclocheilus > Sinocyclocheilus anophthalmus. Next base: position 118,333 of record JADLZN010006330.1, read on the forward strand.
GACAATTTGAAGAAGCCAAAACCAGCTTAATCAAGCTCAGACCAGCAAATCAGACTAGTTTAAGTGTCTCTTTTTTCAGCTAGAATATGAGCATTTTAACAAAATGCAAGTTTATCGTCAATGCGGCTTTGCTGCGCTGATCAGTATCGTGCAGATTTTTGTGGATTTGCTCTCCTGCGTTATTTATCTATCTGCGGGATTCTTTAAAGATTAAATCCCAGCAACCCCTGGGAGTTTGGAACCTGGCACAGGCTCATTGAAATGCCGGTTGAGGGTGCTTGGCAGAACAGCAAGGTCAGCAGATCTGTCGTGCCGCAGTGGCTCGGAGGACTCAGCCCATTCCCACCGCTGGCCAGTAATCTGCCACAGTCCAACCAGACACATCCACAGCAGTGCCAAACTATTCCAACACATTCAGCAATTGAGAAATGCAGTGCATTCAGTTTTAATGCATTAAGTTCCTCTTTTTAGAAAAGAAAGCAAAATAATATATAGCAAAGATGTTTTATTGATGTCCTCCCTTGGTCTTCGGAATAACATTTCTATCGACTGTGTATTTTACTAGCTAATGTTTGTTGAGCTTTAATGATAATTTAATTAGATCAAAAAACTGTGAATAACTTTACTTTTGACAAAAATCCCATTTGAGATTTCCTTTATAGAGCTGTTCTGAAGGAGCTGTTCTTTCGCTATCATTTATTGATATTCTTGCAAGGTTCTAACTTTCCAACCAGACTTTAGACATTTCACAAAACAGATTGAAACAGTAAGGTCGGTTGAGGTAAATGTGTTGACTCTAAAATGCATAACCCAAAAAACATTTATAAATGCATAAAGGGGGTTCATATGTGTTGGATTCCATAGATTTCTTCAAAGAAAAATTACAAATTGATTTAAATGTTTCATCAATGCTTATGTGCCCTTGTAAATACCTGTACAACAAAAGGAACAGTTCATTCCAAAATGACAATGTCTGTTCGTCATGCTACCATCTTAGTATTCGCTGACACACACACAAGATATTTGGAGAATGTTGGTAACCAAACAGTTTCTTCCATACTATGGAAGTCAATGGGGACCAGCAACTGTTGGTTGGACCAGCAACCCTTTATGCATTGTGGGGTTAACTTTTTTAAATGAGTTTAATGGAATTAAACATAATCTAATTAGTTAATGCATTATCTTTGACAGCCCTATTTTAAAGTCAAATCTAACTATAATAATACTATAACTATAATAAAATACACAGATGTATATTGACAAGCAGCAGAAATTAAAACAGAAAATATACAGGATTTAAGCTTTCCACATGCAATTCTCTATTGTCTTTTTTCCCATATATTCCTTTTCTACTCAATTCCGCCTCCTTAAACAAACATAATATATTCCCATATGTGGGCGCAAGGTTGTCTGCCATGCATGGCATGGTGGTCTCTGCTGAAAACCTCATTCTGGTGAGCAGTTGTTTTGGGATTTTTTTTTTCTTTATTTCTTTATTTTTAGAAAAGCGTGCACAAAACCATTTCTTGTGTTCCTTTGTCTTGTCTGAAAGGCTTGCAGATAAATAGATGGAAAAAAATAAACAAAAATAATAGCTGACTTCTCATGTGGAAAGTTTCAGCACATAGCTGTGAACCTCCTTACACCGAAATCCACTTGTCTTCTGGGATTGAGTTCATATGTGGCATCTTTACACTGAGGTAGACCGGACTGAGATGGATCTTAAAATGGGCGAATGCTGAGTCACGCTGACAAACTCTGGCAGCCATGATCTCCTCATTGATTATGCTGTACAGCTGCTGTTTTTTTTTTTTTTTTTTTTTTTTTTTTTTTCCTTTTTTTATGGCAGGAGCCAGCAAGACCAGCAAACAGAAGGACACAGGAAGGAAGAGAGAGCATTATCTCATTTACAGGAAGCGGCCCGGCTCTCCGTGAAGATGCCAATATCAATCGTGTTTACCCACTACTCATATCTCGTAAAATGCAAATGTGGTTCCTCTGAGCTGTGAACTTTAATTAGAGCAGAATTACGCAAATCAAATATTGTTTTATATATTAAGCCATGAAATTGGTTTTAATTATGTCATCAATGCTGAAGCTCGCTATGCATTGTCTCATATGCATATAAATGATTGGGTATATTGGTTTGACAGCTGTTCGCTCCCTTTGCAAGCGGGCAGAAGTCTCTGTTGTTTGAAGAGGTCTCTGATCTTGCTCAGAATACGGGATAATCCCGCGTTGTCTGCAAGCTCCGGGTCTGCGTCTTTAGTAGATATGTTGCATCTTTTAAACACAGGCGAGCTGCAGCTTCACACTTCGTTTCAAAACACGTGGTGGGGGGTCGATTGAACACAAACGCATACACGCTGTGTGCTGAATTGTTTTTTCTCTGGACGATCCTAGTTTGTGCTCTCCTTACCCCAGGCGAGTAGAGCCCATGTGATTGGATATCCTTAATCATACTGCCTTTAAATTGGTTTTGGAGTACGGCAGATAACTTCTAAGTATGCAGTAGCCCCACTGGGTTGCAAAGATATGCAGCATTGGCAAACCCATCTATTTTTTTAACGATTGTTATGTTTATGGGATTTTCTGCCTTAAATTATACAGAAAAACCAACATGAAGTGAAATGAACAGGAAATGATTCAAACATCAGAGCATGTGTGCTACCCACCTGGATACATTTTCAGGTTTCTCAAATTAAAACTGGACTTTTAGTTTGAGTTGTTGTTTTTTGTGCGTGTGTGTGTGCAGGGGTGGATTTAGTGATTTGGGGGCCCCAGGCAAAATACAGGAATGGGGCCCTATACAATTGCACACATTTACAACCTTGAGGTTCCTTTCACTGTTGCTCGCTGCTGCACAACCATGTCCCATAGTTGTGTCTAATCTTTTAGTTCTTTCATGTACATGTTATAAATAAAGGATTTCTTTAATGTTGTAAATCCCTTGTTCACATTTAAACAGGTTATAAAAGTATTTGTCACGATCACCAGCTGGACTGCCCATGAGCTCCACTGGAGGGCACTCCTTACAACTCCTTTGCCATTCCGTCACAGACTACATATCCCATAAACCTTTGCCTGGACTTATTGTTGTGTGATTACTTCCACCTGTGTGTCATTAGCTTGTTAAGTCTGTGTGTGTATATAAGGTCTGTGCTTCAGTTGTGGTTTGTCAGTTGTTGGTTCCTGTACGTGTGTTTCTGGTTTACACTCTCGCCTTCTCCGTGTAGATTATGTTCCTGACTCCTCTATGTGGATTGTACCCTGGTTCGTGGATTGGGAAAATAAATAAAAAAAATAAAATTATTTTTGTTTTTTGGTTTATAAACTCCTGTGCTTGCTTTGGATTCCGCCCCTTGTCTGGCTTCAGCCTTATTAAATAAGTGCTAATTGTGTGTAATCATTTACAATACTGCTCTCTGAATAGAGACGTCAAGTGGTCGTGGCATAACCGAGGGTCATATCTTCCTAGCGTATGGTATAAATATTTCTTTGTAGCTTTAAATATGATAATGATTAAACAAATTCACTAAAAAAACTATATTTAAATATTTGTATTGTAAAAAATGGATATTATTATTAGTAGTAGTAGTTTGTCCACTTTTCTGTCTTTATAAAGCATTTATTTTAATGGCTTTGGCAAATCCCTACACTGTTAATGGAGTGTTTAACATGTTTATGAACAGTGAAGAAACCATTTTATCATTTTTATTTATTAAAAAATTGTTTTAAAACATGCAAAAGTTTTTAGAATTATTAGTATGATTTTTATTATAAGAATGTATTTTTCTTCCTTTAAATGCATTATTTTCAGTGGTTTCGGGTCAGTCCTCGATTGTTGTTAATCTAGTGTTAGATATATTTATGGATTGTCTCCTACGTGTATGTCGTGTATGATATTGATCAGTCTGCAAAATCACTTTGGCAATATGTCAAACATTAACATCTATTTAAATGGAAATGTCAGAATTTTGACACCATATTTGCACATGACTGACAAAGGCAAGATCCCATGAGCTGGATCTAGACTTGGCTGGTCCTTGTGGTTGCATCTTGTGCTATTTAACTTATTAGCTGTTATCATAACCTGCTAAATCACAGGTGGACCGAAATACACCATTACATTTTTTTAGTAAAAATAATAAACATGGTATGTTTTGGTCCATATGTAACTAAACAGCTCATCATGATACTGTGAAATGAATGAATAAAAAAATTATCATGCAGTTGGATGAAAATATTTTATTTGTGACCATTAAAAAATATTTTTGCATTTAAATGTGTGTGTGTGTGTGTGTGATCTATATATAATAATATTTAAAATATATTTGAATATTCTATTCATGCTGAGCAATAGGTGTGTGTCTGTATTATTTTTATCTTTGAAACATGAAAAGCAAGAGTACACAGGCAATCAAAATGGTGCGCTTTGAATTTACTCCCAAAAATCTTGGATGTCAGGCTGCATAGGCAGGAACAATTATTTTATTTTGACCTCTCCAGAATTGCCTCTGGAGCACAAAGGCAGCCACAGAGAACAGCTCCAACAAATATACCTTTTTGTAGGAGCGAAGCACCACCATTTTCTTAATGGCACTGTGAGGATCTCGAGTAAAATATTTTGCTTGATCTACATTTTCATCAGCAAATGCTGGGAGAGTGAATTGAGAACAGCATGTAAAAGATAAGGCACCCTAAATACAGTAGGTGTGGTAGACACTGCTTCTGAATCCCCCCTCGAGTCAACTGCGGAATTAATTTCAGCTGGCAGCATCATGCTGTGGTCATTTTGTCTGGAGAGACATGTTGTTATCTTGATTTGGCCATCACAGTTCCAAAATGAACACTCAGCATGCTGACGAGCGTTTGAATTTAAAACATAACTACAAAAGACTGCGAGTTTCCTTTCAGAATTGATGTAAGGGGAGAGAGGGGAAAAAATCTTGCAAAATTACAACTGCCATCAAACCACATGTCCAGAGCAAGGTGAAGCAAACTGACATAAATGCCACCTATTTTCATTTCCAAAGGAAAGTCTGATTTAGATGTTGTGTTGCCTGAAACCGAAAGAGACAAGTTTATCCATGAGCATATTTTATTTAGCATTATATAGTATTTGAGTATTAGTAAAAATTTGTAAATTTAGTGACTGTTTCATGTTACAGGAAAGTGCATCAGATTTGAATTGAAACCTAAACTTCATTGAGTTAAAACCTCCTTCGTGAGGTATTTTTTAAATAAAAATATCAGTTGCCTTTGAACATTTTTGTCATTCAGAGCAGAGAAAAAAATTAAATCTTAATTTAGAGTAACATTTTCTTTAAATTTAATATATTTTTCTTTTTAAGTTGTACCAATCATTTGTTTTTCCTCTTAAAGTCAGAATTTATCTAGTAATTAAAATGTTGCAGAGATTAAAATGAACGTTTTTCCATGTCAGTAAGATTGCGAAGGGTTACCATAATCAGATGTTACATTTTAATCAGGTGAAAATTGAATATAAATGATAGATTTTAATACAAACCTGTATATGTAATGTTTTCACAGAAATCCAATTCCTCAGCATACTAAGAAGCTTAAAGCACAGATGCATTGATTCAGGATGAAAAATGAAAGTGTCTGATATTTAACATGCAGGATTATGACCAGATTTCCGAGAATATAATAGAAAACACATAAATTGTCTTTCTGTCCTCCCATAACTTTAATCCATGTGCAGTATGCTGGAAAACTGCTGTGTAACTATACAGATTTCTTTAAACTGTCATGAAGTAAAGAATTTTTTTGTGTTTTCGTAACTGACAGTTTTGAAAGTTTGAAAATGAGCTAAATAAAATTAAAGTGATAATTTGCCCTGCAAGCAAGATATCAACTTAATTCACATACTATCTATATACATTTGCAGCATGCTTATTAGTTAACACACCCATGTTGCCTTAATGCTAAAAGGCGTGGCTTTTACTTTTGCTTACAAATGTGTATACACACTACCATCGTAATTTTTTGAAATAAATGAATACTTTTATTCAGCGAGGTGCATTAAATTGATTAAGTGAAGACATATACATTTTTTTTCAAAAGTTTTGTATTTTGGTTGCCCTTCAAAATTTCTTTAAAAAATCCTGAAAAAAGCTACAAATTAGACTGGAGTACTGGCTGCTGAAAATTCAGGTTTGCCATCACAGAAATAAATCCATTTTAAAAATATATTAAAATAAAAAATGTTAAAATGGAATTTCCACAAATATTAGACAGCTTAGTGTTTACTGTATTTTTGCTTAAATAAATGAAGTCTTGGTGAGCATAAAAGACCTTTCAAAAACATCTAAAAATCTTACTGACCCCAAAATTTTTAATGTATATACTATTTGTGTGTTTTTATAGTATTATCATGTTTGTTTCCCATTTTTTTTTTTTTTTTTTTTTTTTTTTTTTTTTTTTTTTTTTTTTTTTTTTTTTTTTTTTTTTTTTTTTTTTTTTTTTTTTTTTTTTTTTTTTCCAATTTAAACTACAGTGCCATTTTTAAACAGCGTCTATTTCTGTAGTAAGTTTATGATTACTGTTCTAAAAATGTTTGGAAAATACACGTGTCAGTTAGGAATTTAACAACCATCTCTAGACAAATGAAGCCTTTTGTAAAGGCCTTTAAAGGTCTCCATAGATTTTTCTCCCTTTGTCCTTAGTTGTTTGAAGCACTGCAACTGGAAGTCACGGTCTTTATGTCCTTAAATTGGTTTCACACTTCTCCAACAGTTTGCTCATCCAAATCTGGCCATGATATATCATTATCACTACTTTTGGAGGAAATCCATAGGATCAATACATTTGCCAGCTACTGGGCTTTGGATTGCCTACATGCTGAGCGCTTTGTTGCACCACAAGTCAAGTAGATCGAGCCACAGGCAACCGCATCCAGACACGCAGCTTCTGTCTGTTCCTGCTCCTCATTCAGAGGAAATAAGCCAAGAAATGTCAGGAGTTAGTGCTCGTCGATTCACAGAGAAATTCTGTGGGTGGGAGATTTTGATTTTTGTTAAGTCTCAGTCAAGTGCAATCGTTACAGCAAAGCAATTGTTTCGCTTACAAATATTAACCTCAAATCTTTTGCAGAAATCGTCATTGACTGACTGGTTGAGAGACCAAAAATGACTGTTGTCAAGTGAGCATGTTTTCGGCATCAGTCACATGTGCCGTAAGCGAAGGGAATGACCGATAGATTTTGTAATTCAATTTTTACACGTTTCATTGTCTAGCTGAAATCATCAGTGACCCCATCATTTAAAATGCAGTGGTCAAGCTCACGGATGGATTGATTGCTCAGGCCCTGTGCTTTTTTTTCCCCCGGCATTTATGCGCTCTGGTCAGTGAGATCCAAAAACTGGGCACTTCCGAAGTAATTACCATCCCGTAAACAGGTCAGCAGTGTGTTCGGCCACAGCTGCTGCCACTGCGGTGGTAGACACTTCAGCTAGCTAAGCTTCCAGTATTGATTGGGCAGTTTGTGACATCTCCTAAGCCATGTCACCCAACTGAAAGAAGACTCCAAATTGTCCAATAATAAAGTGTTGGAAGTTGTAGCTGCTTCCTCCTGAGACTTGCTCATGTTAGGGTGGGGGTCAGGGGGGACACCTTCAGGACCATCAATCCTCCCTTGAAGGCTCAATATAGTGCTAAATTAGCCAAAGGGAGAACAGAAAGACCACTGGACATCTGTTACAGACCTTTGACATATTTTCTCCTATGCTCACTTATTTAAATGCTGCTGTAAAATAGTCAAAGCCTGGAGGAGTATAATACCAGGATTTACTTTGTTGAAAAGAGCCAGATTCAGGGAATCTTTTAAATCCCTTATGGCAGGTCTATAAGTGCAAGGACCTGCATCCAGAAAACAAAGCCAGATGCCAAATCAACACAGGAGACTCCTTTTTGCATCTATTTATTATTATTATTATAATTCTGTACTGCACAAAAACAACATTGAACAAACACACATTTGGAATTAGATGCAAAACTTTTACTTTCTGTGTATTTACTTCAGTTCATTACCATTTAAGTTTTTGTTTTAAATTTCATTTATTAATTTCCCCCCACTAATTTATAATTTCAGCGATTAATTTTAAATTTTTTATTCATTCATTTATTAATTCATTATTATTTATATATTTTTATTACATAAAAAAAAAATGGAAATATTAACACAAAATTATCATTTGTTTAGTAAACATCTACGCATTTTCCCCCCATCATGGAGCAAATTCAAGTTAAAGTTCTTTTTTAATTGACATGCATGATAATCTCTTTCTTTTTTTTTTTTTTAAGCCTATTATGTGATTAATTGAGTTAAACTTTTTAATCACTTGACTGCACTAGTTTGTATTAAGTTTGTGCAATCAACAATTTGATTTTGTTTATTGAATAGAGACTACAGAGTGACATCAGTTTTGGGTCAAGTTGGTGTTTCTCCTATTAAGCAGAGATCTAAGCAGACATGATTTTAAAAACTCATTGGTGACGACTCGAAAACTCCCTAAAGCAGTAGCCTTTTCTGTGAGAATTAGGTCTTATAAAGGTCTTGATTGGCATGTCATTGACAGTGGTGTAAACACAAAGTGACAGAACTAGAATGAGTACATAATCATTTAACAGCACAGTTACTTTCTTGCGGCCTCCACCTAGCAGAATGGCTTGATTTATACGCTCCTCGTTTCCTCCTGTCCATGTAAAAAAAGGGGGGAAAATGCCAGTAATTGTTAGCTATTTCATGTTGATTCTGGTACTTTTCTGATTGCTCTGTCCTCCCTGTTATGGGCCAGCGAGCACACAAGCGCCTTAGCTCACTTCATAGCAAAGAGCAAAAAGCGTAGAAGTTGTTGGTGTAAGAACGGAGAAAGGCATCCACTATAAATATTTAATCCGGTACGACTGGCTCTGGATTTCAGCTTTGTCTTTCATTGGATTACGCATTTAAGACTTCAAAAGATTAATGGAACTGCAAATAGAAGAGGGCTTCTCATCTCCCCACCGCATCTCAAAGATAAATGGAAGAATTACCATACAAATATCTATTTCAAGACACTAGGCTTTGTTGAGCGTTTCGAACGATCAAAGAAGTATGTTTACAGATCGATGTGTTTTCATTCAGCGTTGAGAAAGCGAAATTGTATAATTTTGTTACTCTGAAGTCACCCACATTATTAGGTCTTTAAAACTAAGAGTATTGTATTATCCGTGCAGTGAGGAGGCCCGTTTGTTTGGACTCACTGTCAATTTAATTAGAAATCAGTGAAATAGCAGTTTGAGTTTAAGGAGATGATAGCTCTGTTTCTGCTCATTGATTTTGCATTATTGCTAAAGACATACCATGGTTCCACTCAACACTAGGGGTCTATTGGGAAAACCAGGTAAAAAGACTGCTGATGTATTTAAAATTATTTGCAAAAATCAATTGTTTCGTCTTGCATAAAATGCAAAGCATGGATGCGTGTTGCTCCCGTGCTTCTCCATCGATGGGCTTACTCAACACAAACTTTCTACTAATGATATATATCAGCTTATAACACAATCCGAGATCATTTCGGTTTGTCGTATGAAAGAATATCAATAATTAACAGCTAGGACCAATTTTAAAATGGAATTGGCAGTAATTAGTTTTTGCCCAAGTATATCTTACATCTGATATTTGCCTCCTCTTATCTAGTAAATCAATACAAGATTAATGAGATGAATACTGAATCTACCAAACACTTTCTTTTATATAATTTTTTAAATATGTATTTGTATTATATATAATTACAATGGAGTCAGGTCTGGAAATCACTCTAAACCATATTGTGTTCTCAGGCATTTTTAGAACGAATAAAAAAAAAGTTACTGGCCATTTGGAGAGTAACACCATTTCATATACTCACCAATACTTCTTTTTTTTAACATTAATTTTAGGCCCTGTGTGAGGGTGTTTGATATTAGCCACTTGTGTGCTGCCATGTGTTCTTAAACACATGTCCAATTAACACAGGCGTTAAAATGACCAAATGCTGTAAATTAACTTTTTTTTTTTTTCATTTGCATAACATGCATTCAGGAATGTTAAAATTACAACAATTAACATCTTGCCTAGATGTCAATTGCCCCATGCCGCAAGGCATGGCAATTATGTCTATGCTAATTAGACTTTATGCTTTTAGGGAACAATTAAATGATTTAGCACGCCTTCGTTATAAAGCTGGGGGACGTCTCCACCCCCCCTGAACAACTTGACACACTCCGCTGCACATCTTTGCCTCTTGGCTTGTCCCTCCAGAAAACACGATGGACTTTGTGAAAGACAAGAGCAATTTCCATCTGATCTCAAGAGCCTCATTGGTATGACGAGCGCAAATGAAAGTGTGTGTTTATTAACACAGTGGTAGACCGTGCTGTCAGCGTGCCTGTTGACATTAGGATTTAACACTCGTATCAGAGGCAGCTTGTGCCTGGGATCAAAATGACAACATGTTTGGTGCATTTCGATGTACTTTACTTTTTTTTTTGTTATAATTGAATGTTTTGTATTCATCTATTGTATTTGAGCTAATTGCATTCATTACATAATCATCAAAATCAACTGCCTTCATTTTAACTTGCAATAGACTATCTTATACTACATTTACTAGGAATATTTGCAGAATTTTTTATAATACCCAAGGTAATATCAAAACATTTTTGAAAATATCAGGTCAACAGATCTGTATTTTTTGTCATTTATGTCTGTTGCATATCAAATTTGGCAACACTGCATTTAAATTGCAGTCTGAGAAGCCACCCTACTAGAACTGCACTGATAAGCTCAGCAAAAGGTATGAGAGTCCTGGTTGTAAGTTGAACAACATAATTCTTTGTAATCTACCTCAATAAAATCCATAGACATCGTAAAAACATTACAGCACATGTGGCGCTGGCCTCGGACCTCTGGAAAAAAAGGTCTTGTTTTGGCAAATTTGTGAGTGTTGCTACCATTTACGCTGATCAATACCCACATGTCCCTGTATTGATCCTCACATCTGTGAGGGAACTTGAGAGAATGGATCTGTTTGAGTTTTCATTTAGACCACACATCGGGATCAAGAGAGATCAGCACTAAAGAGACTAGTGAAGGTCTCTCTGTAATGCCATATTGGACATGACAGTAGAAGAAAAGAAAGATAGAAATGTTCAGGTTTATTTATATTCTCGATAGCCCTCTTTATGAGTCACTTGAAAGGGCCATCGCGCTGTTGAGTGTGATAACAGTTACTGCATGTCAGCACATCAAGTGTGACCGATGGTGTTTGTTAATTAGCTTAATTGCCAATGTAAATATTTAACTAGTAATTAAAAGCATCCTCAGTCTATGATTACATCATCGAGACAACAGTCCTCAATGCACTCAAACTGCCATGCCGTAACATCAGTCTTTATTTGTCACAGACCATTTGAAAGCGGTTAGGATTACATCAGGCTTCATTACAGAGCCCCCGAAGACATTATGGAAACAATCCTTACCACATAATTTCTCTTAATTACTTGATGTCAGATCAAGCATATTCAAGACCAATCAGTCCTCTCATTTAGAGTGAATGTGTGTTCATATGTTTGGGGGGGGGGGGGTCATGGAGGGCTCTTTTCACACCCCTATCCCTCCTGTCGCACTGACCTCCCAGAATGCCTAGAGCTTCCTCATTAATCTCAACACGACAGCCCTTGACCATTTTACTGTGTGTGTGACTTCTGTGAAACAAAATATCCGGCCGACAGACGATGATGGGACTATTCCCAAGTTTCCTTCCTCGCTTTGAAGCGGCACCCTTTTAAATTGACTGACATTATTACCATGTCAGAGTGTCACTCATGTGATACCTGGACAGAATCTGGCGGAAACCAATTCAATTGAGGGTTTTGTGTGTTTTCTATTCGTATTTGGGCGTTTTAATGAATTGTTTTGGGTATTTTGGGTCTCTCAATGTGAATGTTTGATTGTGTGCGTCTGATTTTGTGTGAGATGTCTGAGGAAAATCTAAACGCACCTGTCCTGCCTCTTATGTTGTTTATTACATCTTCCCTGGCCTCTGATCCTCCCGCAATGTTTTAATCATGATGCCGCTTGTTTTTAATTATAAACACCTACAAGCTACATATTTGAAAAACTGTTTGATGGAATTTGAGCCTATGGGTATCTCCCGTTTGCTTTGAAAACAGGGCTCCTCAACATCAAAAGCCGGTCCTCTTTTGAGGTGTCCATGTTGCTGTTTGCATATACCTTTAAGGCCTTGAGTTTTGAACAGCAAGGTCAACATTTGTTGTTGATGCATGGAGCCAAACAGGCCTCTGAGGCCAAAGGAGAGAGGATTACAACTCTGATCTGCCCATCCCCTTTTAAAAGCATAGAAATTAAAATGCTCCCAGAACATCTAAAGACTTTAACCTTAAAGAATTAACGAGTTTACAATGCTTTTCCAATCAAAAACTAATCAAGTTATGTTATTTTTCAAGGTACGTTGTTTATTTTTACTTTTTTTGCATTAATTTATTTTATTTTATTAAAATAGATTACTACATATAATAAACAATTCATAATAAAATAATATCATCTGGAAATACTTTAAATAAAAAAAAATATATATATATCTTATCAACAACTTTTACACCAAAGGCGTTTTTTCAAATATAACATTTTAACTGGAAAGTGTTGTGTTGTGTTGTTTATTTTACTTTAAAAATGTATTAATATTGTATTATATACTATACATCAAAACATTCATAATAAATTAATGGCATGAAAATACCATTTTTGTTTATTTGTTTACTTATGTTATTAATAAACTATTTTTTTAAGCTTTCCAAGACAGAAACAGGTGTTTTACTTATTATATTATTAAAAACAATCTAAAATAAATTAATGGCATTTTGTAATGGCAAATTTTATTTTGTAATACTAATAATTATAAAAAATGTTTTTTATTGTAATACTGAAATAGTTGGCCAGCAAGAGTAATATGTCGCTTGAGTGGATAAAACAAACAACAATAGTGGACTTCGACAAATGCCAAAAATATGACTAACATTGTCTCTTATGAAGGATTAGGAGCTCAGATTTAATCAAGTAAATAGATCTCAGGACCTCCATATAAAAATACATCCTGGTGCTTTGCTTCAAATTAGATACGTTACATTACAGCTGCACATACTGTCATCACAAGATTGAAATACATCAATTTACTAAGTAAATACTATACGAAGTATTCATTGGCAGAGACCAGAAATGTGACCTGTTGAACTATTAACCACTTCCATGTTGTGTGAAAGAGAGATTTAAAAGACATCATAAACTCTGAGGTCATTTTAATGTAATTGAATAAAAATATTGTAAAACCTTTTTCCCTCAGTGAACAGTCACCTAGCGGGTTCCTATGGCTTTAGAAAACTATGCTAAAATTGTTTCTGTTTTGCATTTTTCTTATTTAATATAAATTATAATGATTTTTTTTTTCATTTATCAGCGTAATATTTTCATAATGTCTTAGTATATTGTGTTTGTTTCTTGTGTAAAACCTGATGATTATGTTCTCAAGCATGATTTGAGATGCTTCCAATGAAGCCCAAGTTTTTTTTGTTTTTGTTTTTGAATCTTAAAAAAACTTCTGGGTGTTTGTATCACACAATCAATATTACAAATGTACTTATTTTATTATTGACCTAGTTCAGAAATGTACATTTCTTTTCATTTAATGTCATAATATTTCTACTTAAAATTTTGAGTTTAAATTTGATTTTGATTCCCAAATCTTCAATGCAATCTCAGACATTTCAACCCCACTATATGGGTGGCAGTATTTACTTTAAAAGAGTCCTTTAGAGTTGGTCTGGTATGCATAGATTGATTATACAATTCCTTTAATCAAATAATAGAAATGAGAAGGGCATTTTTGTTGTATTTTAGTGTCCTGTTATTGGGAAATGTCATTGCCCACCCTTTTGCTTTAAACTGTATATGTGAGATTAAGAGTTGCAAGTAGTCTTGTACCCAGTGCACCTTTGACATGCTTCAGGTAGTGTGAATGCTAAAATGGATTACTTTGACAGTGACCTTGGTTGCATTTCAAAGCAGTTGAATGGCGAAAATATGCATTTTTTGGCCGAGCCGAAACCTCTCTGTGTCTCTTGAGTAATTTCCATTCACCTGTAAACACGCACTCCTGTTCTGGTAAACAAGATTCACAGTCAGAGAATAAAAAAAAGAAGTAAGACTTACTTGATAGTCATAAAGGATTTTTTCATTTCAATGAGTAAAGATCAAAGCCGTGCTATATTTCTGAAGTAGCACATTGCCTGAAGCACTGAAGCATATATTCACAACAAATCTTGTTGCTCGTGCAAGGTATTACTTTAATTTTACTGTTCTGATTGAAGGGAGGGGAGCGATATATTACACACATTCTGCGTAACCTTATTTGCTATCAAAATATATAATGTACCACCTGTTCCTTTTTTTTAAACTTCAAAATCAGTTTTGCATCAAAAATGAAAAATAATTTTCCTTTATCTATAATCCTCTCTAATAGTCAACCAGCAGTTTTAATCTTTAGATGCATTTTAAATCCAAGCTGTAATGTCTTAACTCTTTCACAAGGTCATATATCTTAGCAAATAGAGCTTAAGCTTTGTTTTATATGAACAAAGTACATGATTAATACTGAAGAATTAATCATGCACTATTCATATACAGCAGATTGAGTAGTGATGAGGATTAGATTGATAGTTCCTGGCCTACTTTTTCATATGACATATATTGACATTGCAGTTTAGCAAAGTGCAGCTAAAGAGAAACTTTTAACTCTGTGTAATGTGTCTGCCTGGCCAGAGGTTGTGAAATGAATATCAATAACACTTTAAATGACAGTATGAGTTGCATAAAAACTAATTACAAAAGTAATAGTATGAAAGTGTATGAAATTGTTTTTACTTT
>JADLZN010006331.1:0-30994 GCA_018155175.1 Sinocyclocheilus anophthalmus
GTATGTGGCGTGTGAGATGGGGTTTCTCACAGAGCAGGAGAAGTTCAGGATCATCTGTTGCATGCTGGGACTGGAGTTGCCGGTGTGGCATCAAGACTGCACCTTTGCTTTGGTTAAGAAATCTCTGTGTGACAGACTACAGCACTCCGGAGGGCTTGTGAGAATGCCTTTACCAACAGGCCTCGGAAGAGCAGGTAATATATTTGAATCTTAAGGTTAGCATGCTTAAAGGCTAGTCTAGGTCTGATAAAGAGTGGTAAATGTAAAACATTAAATACAACTTATTATATAATTGTGCATGATTAGGGTAAACTGGCTTATCAACTTTTAAAAGGGATGAAAAGGGAGGCAGTCCATGTTTTTTATTGTTGACGTCAAACTGTTTTGGCATAACTTCCTAAGTCACATTTGTAGTCAGGTTGTTGGATATCCCTTCATCCTCGAAAACCTTGAGGACTGAGAAAATATGACCCAGACTGCTGTAGAGGCTGAAGCAAGGATTCTTTAAAAATATATATTTTTAAATCAAATTGCAATTTTTTTAAATTTTTTTTTTTAGATATAATTATCAATAATTATTTTGTAAATTACACCCACACACACACACACACATTATAATGCAAGTATAAGCAAATCTTACAAGTACGAAATTCATGAATTCTTGAAGTTATTAAAAATAAAAGATACCCAAAAAGATTTTAAACATTGTGTAAAGTGTTAGTCACATGATTTAGAAAAAGTAAATATTCTTTCCACATTCCTCACTTAGAAATCTTCAACGACACTGATGAAGGCACTCTGTTCCGGGCGTACGAGAAATGGTGCGATGAACTGAGCACTGGTTCACTTCAATGAGACTTCAGCCAATGTTTACATATAGGGGAGCCTCTTAGCTTTAACAATTTATACACATGAATAAATGGATAGATTTTGTTTTCTTTTTATTTTGTATACGTTTAAGTGTTTTACATTTAAAACAATTGCTTCTCATTACTATAATTGCCATTTTTGTAAATGGCTGTGAATAGAAGAAGGCTGACTTGATATGTGAAGATTTTTCTTTAGTTGTGTTTAAGGGTTTCTTTCCCATCATTTCATGTTTGATAAAGGGACATTTCGGTTAATAATGAAATCATTTATTAAAATGTGAAAAATTCTGCCTGATGTGTTGGATGTAATGCATGCAAGTTTATAATAAACACATTAGTATTATTAACAAAGTCTCTGTTATGATGAGAAAGATGTATTATGTTTCACAGCATCATGAAAACCGTCACAAATACCACAGATATGTGTGGAAAACATGACACCATTGGTCTGGTATTCAATATATGTTCTCTTGTTTTTATGTCTTCATAAGTCTTAAAAAACACAAGAATAATGGATATAAATACAATAATACTACTAGATTTGAATAAGATAATCTGATATGAATTTCACTCCTGTCTTCTTCAATGATTTGCTGCAAAAATGCAACTTTAGCATTTTTGAGACCTTATTGACCTTTAAAAAATTGCAGTAGACATCTGATAACAAGTATAACATGAGGTAGAAGAGACAATAATATAGAACAGACTAGTAAGAGAATTTAGCTGTTCAGTAGCAAGTCATTCATCATTATAAATACCCCATATCATTGTGATAAAAAGCAGTATGTTTTTATCAATCACGATTTGACATGATTTTTGATACTTCTACTGATAATGTTAGTATCCTGTCCAAACTGTCCAACACTAAGTGACTGAACAGTCAGTAATTACTAAAAACAGTGCCTGAGGAATAATACCCACTATGCTGTGCAAAAGTACATACTGTACTGATAAATCAAGCTAGGTTTAAGTAAAAAAAAAAAAGTTTTTTTGGATTGATCAACATCCATTGCTCAAATCTATTCTCTCTTCTATTCCATTCAGATTTGTTGCCCATTCTCAATGGGAAACTGCCCAAGCAACATTGCTCAAAAGTTGCCCTGTGTACGTCACTCTAAAGTGTTCAAAAATCCAGCTTTCGTATGAGAGGAACAAAGTAAAATTTCAGTGTGATAGATGAAGATTGGACGTCCTAAATTAGAAAGCTTCTAACAATTACCAACCTCTGTGAATGTTTCTCCGTATTGTATTAGTTGGTTTGTGAGGTTGCTCTTGGGTAATAAAACAGTTAAAGTGAATGACCTGTGCACGCTAGATAGATACAGTGGGGAAAAAAGTATTTAGTCCGCCACCAATTGTGCAAGTTCTCCCCCTTAAAAAGATGAGAGAAGCCTGTAATTTTCATCATAGGTATACCCCTCAACTATGAAGAGACAAAATGAGGAAAAAAAAATCCAGAAAAATCACATTGTAAGATTTTTAAAGAATTAATCGGTAAATTCCTCGGTAAAATAAGTATTTGCACCTACTACAAGCATAAAAATACGATCGATCATATTAATAAATAATAATTCAAAAAGTTAAAACACGGTATACATGTAGTTAAAGCGAAATTGAATGGAGGAATTTAAGTAATTGTAGAAGTCCAAAGTTCTGTAGAACTACGCTCAGATTGAGCTAATATCAACCAATCATCAATGTGGTTGAGTATGTGGATGCCCTGGAGTCACAGAGGAGCCAGAGCAGCATCCACACACCTCGTGAAAGTGCGGGGTGAGAGTGCAAGGCCGACGGAAGAATCCGGTAAGCCTTTGTCCCCAAAAGCAAACCTCAGGAACATCCATCCTTCTTGGGATGAAGTACCAGCTGTAGAACCCAAATTGTCTGTCGAGAGAAGGGACCACCTCGATGGCCTCCTTCCTCAGAGAGTGTCTACTTCTGTTCCATTACCAGAGCCTGCTCGGGGGCCAGCAGAGTGGGAATGACCCCATTGCAATGAGGCGGAGAAGAACCGAACTGATTTGGTAGCCTCTTCTACAGACACGGCCGGACTAGCTGCTCTAGAAACCTCAGATGAGGTAGCGAGCCTCTTAGTACAGCTACGTTTCCGGGTGGTGACTGAGAGAAGCGCTCGCCGGAGACCGCTGCGCCCTGAAGCACCATAGGTGGCAAGGTTGGCAGACGATATCCTGAGGGCACTGAGGAGAGACGGGCACTGTATAATGAGGTGTACACCACTCTTCTCCAGAGGGGCCTGCCTTCCGAAGTCCTGAGCCATGGCATCAGGACTCTCTAAGCTGAAGACTCCTATTGAAAACGACAGTCCTCAGACCCAAGTCATCTCCTAGGAAGACTAGACTGATAAAACCAAAGCCTGCTCGGGGCAGGACCCAATGAGACACGCTTGGCAGTGGCTCCCACAACGCCAGGTGACCAGGGAACCAGTCTCGTGAGACTGGGACTGGGTCAATTAGAACGGGCTTGGTCGGTGCCCTGAAGCGGCCAGACCAGAGGGAACTGGCGAAACTAGATGCAATAGAACTTCCATGAGGGTAGCGAGCCTTTTAGTACCGACGACATGCTGCGGGTCCTGAAGACACGTAGTGGAAGGGTTTGGGCAGGAGTGATCTCCTGGAGCAATGAAGAGAGACGGCCACCGTATAATGAGGTGTACACAGCTCTTCTCCAGAGGGGGCCGGCCCTCAGAAGTCCTGGGCCTTAGGCATCAGGACGTTTTAGCTGAAGACTATCCAGTGGGAATGATGGCTCCACAGATACGGACTTACGCATAGAAGCCCTCGGCCGGGGAGCGCCACCTGACTCTAAATTTAGAGGAGTACGAGAGTGAGTCCCCCTATATGAAGAGCGGGAACCCGATTGACACCTCAACCTCATCAGAGGAAGAGAAGTAAACCCGTGCCCTGTATTTAGCCCAAGAGCCCCCTGATATATCTAACTTCTCTTAGTCAGATAAATACTTCATTTTATTCCTCAGAATTAAATGCAATCAAACAACCAGATGAGTAAACACAGTCTGGTGTGATAAGATTCATATCACAAATCGTAATGACATCTGTAACTTCTCATAGTCAGATAAATACCTCATTTAATTCCTCAGAATTAAATGCAGCCAACAACCAAACGAGTAAACACAGTCTGGTGTAATAAGATTCATATCAAAAATCGAAAATGATGTAATACACGCGTTGCCTCGGCACACAACAATATCAATCTTCTCTGAGAAAAATAGCTGCAGCAGCAGAGCGCTCACGCAGAGGAGGAAGATAGATGAAGCGTATGAAGAAACCGCAGCGCGGGCTTTCGAGCCTTGAGAGAGAGCGCTGGATCTAGGGAGTGCAGGCGGAGAAAGGGCGAACCGTCTCCAAACCCATCCGCTAGATCCACGTGCGATACCCGCAATCTGAATCACCACCGTTTTTTTTTTTTGAAATAGCGGGACCGAACCGCGAGCTCGCAAGCACGGACACACTCCTCGGAGCGTGCCCAGCGAGAGCGGAGCATTTAACAGCGGGAAAAGCCCAATCAGCCCCCTCTTTTTTCCCGAGAACTGCCCCCCCCTGGCGAGCTCCACTCCACAGTAAAGCTGCTCATTATAATATTAGGCATAATATGCTTGTGTAACTGATGCTTGTGTAACTGGCGAGCTCATCGATGCCCTCCATATCAACCTCCTCGGAGGAAGACAGGCAGAGCGTCAAGCCCTCTCACCGGGGGGAAATAACCGCAGCGCGGGCTTCCGAACCCCGAGAGAGCTGGATCTGGTAGGTGAGGAAGAAGATAGGGACTCGCCCGTCTACATTCCCTCCACCGGATCCATATGCGAACCCCACAAGCACAGCCAACGCTCTGCCTCGGCGAAAGCAGCGCCGGCGCCGCGAGAAATGCAGATGAAGGCTCCCTCCTCAAAGAAAGCCCTCTGAGAGCGAAGCAAGGCAGTAACAAACGCTCGCCCCTCGAGAGCTGACTCTGCATGCTTCGCTCCCAAGCAGACAACACAAACTGTGTGGGTCCCCACCCGAAATATAGCACGGGCAGGGAGGAACACACAGCCTGCTTCTATTTGCTGAAGCTTGGCATAATGGAGCTTATAAGTGGACAAACAACACTAAGTAAGACTCACAAACAGAATAGCGACTGACACACACACAGAGCGCTTGCTGAATGACAAAAAAAGATGATCACGGTTCCCAAAAGCCACACATGCTTTTAAGCTTCCTGGTCGTTACGTCACCCCACCCATGACGTCTCGCCATTCCATTGGACTGATTTCACATGTGATTCAGAGCGTGGTCACGCTGGGGGCATTCCCGAAGTGTTTACCGAAGCAGCTCAAGTTCCTGAAGGGGAACGGGATTAAGTCCCCAAAAAAAAAAAAAAAAAAAACCTGACTGAAATAACACTAACCAAATAATCGCGGTCAAAACAGCGGTTTCCATCTAACACAAATTAGTTCACCCAATCTCATCATTTGTCGCAGATGTTCTTAAGCAGACCTTATGCAGATCATGGATCAAATCGATCCACCCATGACAAAAATCGAATATATCTGTGCTGTTTAATGCATCTGAGACGTTGTGTTTTCCTCAGTGCATAACTGACATGACACAGGTATATTTTTCATCTGTAAATGTAAGAAAGTCATTCAAATATATCCATTTTGCTGTCAGGAGTGGGCATCTGGATGAGGCTGACGCCAGTGAACGAGCGCTGCCGACGGCAGGCGCATTTAAACAGGTAAATCATTTAATTTCCTAAGAAATTTGTTTTTGGACATTAAATGTGTATTTTGTAGAATTTTAAACCTACATATAAAAGTGTATTTTTATGATAGCAGTAACTGTAAAGGGACTATTGTAATGGGTAAATCAAATGGAAACTAGTACAATAATTACTAAACTCGAATGAGTTAATGTGTGTTTCTTATACCAGTAAAAATAGTCATTTTCTTTATTATTTATTTAAATTTTTAATTCATTGAGTTTAACTTTTAATTTAGTGTTTTTAATGATTTAAAGAGCAATAACTGTTCTGCTACTTGTTCTGCCAAACTATAAACTGTACAGCTGTCATAAACACCAGAGAGAAAAGGCCGCCATGGCTAGAAACTGTAAAGGAAAAAAAAGTCCCAAATCATAGTATGTGAGGAGTAGTAATATCATTGGATTGCTATTGGTCAGTAGAGGAGCTCAGCTTAGTCTGACAGTTAGCCTGCTCCTGACCAGGTTAGTTTCCCAGCATAAGTAGCCACAGTGCCAAGCTTGGTCTAGGCCTTTGTTTATTTTAAATTTGCTTTATGGAACCAAATCATTTGACAGTGAGTCAGACTAACTGAAATAAGCCTGGCTTCTTTTGAAAACTTGTTTTATGAAACAGGCCTCGAGGCAGTAAAAGTGATCATATTTTCTCCATTGCATCGAATCGCATTGTGTTGAATCGAATCAAATCGAAATTAGATCGCACTGCATCGTAACAGGGGTGAATCGTATCACATTGCATCGGAAGCTGCTTCATATGTATCTTTAATGTATCATATCATTGGCTATGCATCGAGATGCGTATCGTATAGGCCTGAGTCATGAGATGCACATCCCTAATACACACATACAGTATAGACCTTAAACTAGTGCTCAGCCATTTTTAGAATTCTGTCTTTGAACTTAAGTTTTGGCGGCAACTCTATAGCCTCACTGTGAAGTGGATGTAAGAGGTGGTGACGTGGAGTTACTTATTATAGAGTAAATGAAAGTTAGCATGAGCATTGTAATGTTTGAGTCGGCTGTCATGACAAATGTGTGACGCGGTCGTGGTAGTAGTAAAGCGATCGAAGAACGAATAAACATAAATAGACTTTAATTATAACTTCAAACACAAAGAACAGGAGAACTGTATAGCATCAACACACGCAGACCAATAAATCAACAACATTAATTTACTAAATAAATTCATTAATAACTGAGGGCAAACTAAGGAGCAAACGAGATGATTAATACAACACAGGTGGGAACTAATGAAAGATGATTAACTAAATGAGCAGGAAATGAACCAAATAGGGGCAAACAGGAACTAGACAGAAACGTACACGTGACAAAATGTCATTCATTCATAAATTTGTATGAACTTATGTTCACACTGTGGCAATACAAACGGAAGACGGAAGCCAAGGAATGCAGCACTGAAATTGGGTGGAGCTACAGAAGGTCTATATAGCAGTGAAATCATGAAATCAAAATCATGTAATAAAATAGTTACACACAAATGTGGGATATAGCTAAACAGTTTGATTTGAGTATATGTTGATTAAATACAGGAACGGGTCTGGCAAAAATAATAGGACACCAATTTGTAGCATATTTGAAACCTTGTAGTGTCAGTAATAGGGTCAGTAATACCCTTATAAGGACACAGATCAACAGGTGCTGTGTGAGAGAGAGATCATAAATCATGATCATCTGTACCTGAGCTACAGGTTAAAGAATACACATTTGACTGGGAAATAAGAAAGGTCAAATAAGCAGAATTCTTTTTAAAAAACTGCTCAGAAACCGTGACATTACCATACAAATGTAAGAGGTACAGAACAAATGTCCAAAATGTATCAAAATATTGTATTATTTCTCACTGGAACAGAAATATATTTCATCCAAAAGGGATACTCCCAAGAGAACAAGCCACTGTATAAAGAGAAAGGAAGGGTTGGGACGGAAAACTAGGAGAGAGAGAGAGGGTGGGAGGGAAAGAGTGAGGGAGGGGGAGAGAGAAAGAGAGATCTGCCAGAGGACAAATGGGAGGAGTCAGAGATGTGGTGCGTATGATGTCAGCAGCTTGTTGGATTGAGGTGCTGCACCCTGCTGAGTTTAATCCAGGCTGATTAGGAAGCAGCAGGCAGTCACCTGTGTGAATGCAGAGAAGTAGCTAAAGGTAAACTAGTGTAGCCTGGGACTGCTGCTCTAATGATAAATAATCCAACACAAGGAAACTCACAAGGAAAACAGCCTTAATCTGTAGTTGAGTCTGAGTGGACAAGGAAATAAACGGAAAAGAAACTCAACATTCAGAGCAGGGAAGAAACTTGAAGTGACCTTTTAATAGCATCTGAGGAGAGTCAAGGGCATATTATTGTCATTTCAGCATTTTTAATCTGCAATTCAAAACATCTAAAACAATCCTTTGGCAACTGCCTGGTCACAATGTCCACAAATGGAATAAGTATGGCTTTAAAGCTCCAGTTTGGACTTATTAATTACGAAAACCGTTACTTCACGGCAGAGGCATTTGGGTTCAAGGTAAATGCATCTGGAACCAGCATGAAGAAGAAACAGATCTGGACCCTGGAGCAAGACCAGGACAGCCAGGTGGTTTTCTTGCGCAGTCATCTTGGACGTTATCTGGCCACAGATAAAGATGGCAAGGTGAGATGTGAGGAGGAAGTGCCAAACACATCCTGCCATTTCTTGCTTGTGATGCAGTCAGGTGGACGCTGGACCTTGCAGTCTGAGCCATATTTGCGCTATTTTGGAGGCTCTGCAGAATATCTATCCTGTTTTGCCCAGACCATTGGAGAATCTGAACTGTGGGCAATGCATCTTGCCCTTCACCCACAAGCCAACCTGCTAAGTGTATCCCGCAAGCGCTACGCACGCTTGTCCACCAGAGACAACAAACTCTGCATGGACAGCAACATCCCCTGGGGCGTGGACTCCCTGATCACTTTGGTCTACCTGGATGAGAAGTACAGTCTGAAGACTTGTGACAACCGCTTTCTCAGCAATGATGGTAAGCTGGTAATGGAGCACAGGCCTAACACTAGTTTCACCCTGGAACTCAAGTCTGGAAAGCTGGCCTTTAAGGACTGTGAGGGCAAGTTTCTCTCACCAACGGGCCCCACTGGCACCCTGAAGTCTGGCCGCTGTTCAAGGCCAGGGAAAGATGAGCTGTTTGATCTGGAAGAGAGCCACCCACAAGTTGTTTTCCAGGCAGCCAACAAAAGATGTGTCTATTCGTCAAGGTAACCAATGATTATGCATTTGTTAGCACATAGTGTCATGGTCATTATTATTGGTCTAAAACTGTGGTTCCCAACGCTGTTCCTGGAGGCCCCCCAACACTGCACATTTTGCATGTCTCTTTTGTCTGACACACCCATTTCAAGTCTCAGAGTCTCTAATAACAAGCCGATGACCTGAATCAGTTATGTTTGATTAAGGAGACATCCAGGAACGTGGCTGGGAACCTCTTGTATTAAACAGTCATTCCCAATTGCGCTCCTGGAGATCTACCTACCTGCAGAGTAGTTCCAACTCTGCACCAACACATCTGTCTGTAATTTACATGTGCTCTTGGCGATCTTATTTAGCTGGCTCAGTTGTCTTTGATCAGGGTTGGAGTTTGTAGAAAGATCTCTAGGAACAGGATTGGGCAACCCTGGTTTAAAACAATGTGTAGGCATTCAGCAACATGACTGAACATGACAAAAGTGGATTCTTGAGGTGGTCAGTCTACTTTCATAAGACTTTAGCTTGTTCCTCTCAAAACTGATAAAAGGTTGTCTGCTGATGTTCAGTAGTGCTAGAATTATAACACACTATTGTTTACTTAGTTGAATGCAGTCAAACACACTTGTCATAAAACATGCCTGAACATTTGGAGATAGACATGCAGCATTTTCAAAACCCTACAGTGTAGTCATTTCATGGATGATGCATGTACGCATTACAGAATCTCAGGAAGTGAAAAGATGGGTGCATGGTCTTCTGGCAAATGTAATTATCTGTGTGTGAAGCAACCAATTTAATTTGTCATATCCACTGTGTTTCTTCAGATTAAAGCAAACTCAAATGATTTGTCAGACATATCCTTTCGCACATACAGTATCTCACAGAAGATATGACACTTTGCTACAATGTAAAGTAGTGAGTGTACAGCTTGTATAACAGTGTAAATTTGCTGTCCCCCTTAGTGAGTACACCCCTTAGACATTAATAATTTGAGGGGACAGCAAATTTACACTGTTATACAAGCTGTACGCACACTACTTTACATTGTAGCAGAGTGTCATTTATTCAGTGTTGTCACATGAAAAGATATAATAAAATATTTACAAAAATGTGAGGGGTGTACTCACTTCTGTGAGATACTGTATTTAAAGAGACAATTCACCCAAAATAAATTATCATTTTTGTAATATTATTTCACCATTATGCCTTCCAAACCCCTTTGTTTTTATGTAATACAAAATAAGAAATTCTGAAGGCTGTGCTGGCTGCTGTTATTTACAATGAACAAGTACTAAAGTTTCGAATTTCAACAAAGACACAAAGCACCATAATGGTAGGCAAAAACTTTATATTTTATATTCTTCACCTCCAGTGGGCTGTTATTCAACTGGATCAAGTAGGTGAGCCGTTCTTCAAAAGTGGAGTGTAATTTGTCAACAAACCATTCAGGCCTGTTTCATGAGGATCAGCTGATTCTTCAAAAAGATCAGACTCAGATGAATGTTCAGTTCTCAGGTTGGATGTTTCTAATGAACGAGTGTTTCTAATGAACCCAATTTTGGGGTGAGCTAGGGAAGATATCCCTATTCTTGGAATAAGCTGTAGCCCAGGGTTCCCAGTCCTGTTCCTGGAAATCTACCTTCCTGCAAAGTTCAGCTCCAACCCTGATCAAACACAACTGAACCAACTAATTGTGATATTCAGGAGCACTTGATAAATGCAGACAGGTGTGTTGGATCAAGGTTGGAACTGAACTCTGCAGGTAGGCTGATCTACAGGAACATGACTGGACAGCCCTGATGTAGCATATAAGTCATATGGTCCACATTTGTGATAGGCCTACTTCTCTGGTGCCGTTGTGGTCCTCATTTATTGTAATCGCATGGGAAAAAAGCAACCAGTACAATTCTTCAAAGGTGTATACCAGGGTTGTCCAAATTCTGCTCCTGGAAGGCCGTTGGCTCTCTGCAGAGAGTTCAGTTAAATACACCTGAACCAATTAATCAAGGTCTTTAGGATAACTAGAAACCTCCACGCAAGTGTGTTGGGCCAAGTTGGAGCTGAACTCTGCAGCACGTTGGCCCTCCAGGACCAGGATTTGACACCCTGCCATAGAAGAAGGTATAAATGCTTTAGAACAACACAAGAGTGATAACTGA
This sequence comes from Sinocyclocheilus anophthalmus, assembly GCA_018155175.1. Classification (NCBI taxonomy): domain Eukaryota; kingdom Metazoa; phylum Chordata; class Actinopteri; order Cypriniformes; family Cyprinidae; genus Sinocyclocheilus; species Sinocyclocheilus anophthalmus. The sequence goes on from JADLZN010006331.1 coordinate 11,044, forward strand.
ACAATTGAATGTTTGGGTGAGCTATCCTATTGCTTTCGATGAATGAAACTTTCATTTGCCAAACTTTGCAGAATTTAGGGTTCTGCAGAATTTTAGGTAGTATGACAAAACAACCTCTAGCTTCACATGTGCTAATAGTGTTTGTTGGGAATCCTATAGGATAAAACAGACCTATTGAGTCCATTGCCCCTTTTTAGACTGTTTCAGAGTAAAGAGCAATACATCTGTCTCTTAAGAGTCATTCTGGACAAATAGGAGGGTGATATTTGATAGAGGGAAAAATGACAATCTTTGAACACAACTATGAGCCATTATGATCAATGGTTTCATTCTCATTGCCAAATAATTGCAAGCTCTTTGCTGCTTTATAATAAAGTAGAATACATCATTAAATCGCTTACAATAATGAATAGCTAATAATGCAAATGGTTTTCCACTACTTGGTTATAGAACCTTTACATAGTGCATTACAACATCAGTGAAAACAACATCACGGGCTTCAGTTGAAATTGTAAAAGGCTGAGTCTGTTTGCCTGAAGCTGAATGCTTCTTCCACCACTTGCTTATTAAACCCCTCTATGCATTTGCTTTTAGGAATTATAGCATCAGGCTGCTGGGGTGAGTGTTAGGGATTACTCCAGTAAAAGGCTTAAGAGACAGTCAAGGGATATTTCTGAAGCATCTAATTTGAATCTCAATCTCCACACAATCTGGTCACTTTGACTAGTTGGAACAGACGTAAGTTTGCTGGTAATGTTATTTAAACCACAGGTTCAGAGAGAGAGTGACAGAGATAAACCGGGTGATAAACTGGTTCAGTGAGACGCAGACAGGCACATTGTAAAACAGAGCACTGAGATGAAATTTCCAGTGAAAGCTGCCATTATATTTTAAAAATCCTTTTCACAGTTTTAACAAAATAATGCAGGCAAAAAGCATGTTTTCCCATTGATAGGCATTTAAAAGTAGTTGTGTATTGTAATGAAACTTGAGGTTGTAAATGGGATGCATAATTGTATTTTGAATTTGACAAGCAATTCAGCCATTAATTTGCATGTAAGGAAAATGAATTAACTATTATTATTAATTATTATTATTATTTTGATTTTAAATGGTAGTCTGAAGTGGATTTTCGGAAGATGGTATGAGCTAAATAAGAGGCTAATAATCACAGGAGGAGACCAGTACAATCAGCTGTCAGTTTGGGGACAGAGTTTTACATTCAACAACCCAACACACTGTGTTTGTACAAATTCTGATTGCATAGTAATTTTGTAAAGAAAAGAGGCATCAGCTGCTGAGAAGCCATGAGAATGTCTTTGATTCCAGGTGTAAGCATCTCAGCTAATCAGGATGATGAGACAGACATGGAGACATGTCAGATGGAGATTGATAAAGAGACTAAGAAGTGCATGTTCAGAACCAACGGTGGAAATTACTGGACACTCGTTACTCACGGAGGGTTTCTGTCCACGGCCACAGAAGCGTAAGTGTTTCCATTATTATCACAAATTACAGTGTTGATGCATTTCATAAACTAATGTTTATGAAAATAGTGAAAGATCTTTATTGTGTGACTGATAGAGAAGAAAACACCATGTTTGACATAGAGTGGCTGGGCCGACGAATTGCTTTGAGAGCAAACAATGGAAAATATGTCTGCACAAAGAAAAATGGACAGCTTGCTGCTGTGAGTGATTCTTTGGGTGAGTGCACACAAGTTATTACTGACCTGTCACTACTGAATACCCACTTAACATGAGTCAGATAAATCCTTGCATGTGTTTGGCAGGGGAGGATGAGCAGTTCATGCTAAAGCTGATCAATCGTCCAATCCTGGTCTTGCGTGGGGAGAACGGCTTTGTGTGTCACCACAAAACCTCCAATACATTGGACTGCAGCCGCTCTGTTTATGATATCTTCTCATTGCTTTACAGTGATGGCGCATACCAAGTAAAAAGTGAGTCATATTGCTATTGTGTAAGCTGTAACTGACCAGAGTTTCATTGAGCAGAACATACTCTTCTGGGTACATATTTGTGTAAATGTTTTTTTTTTATACAGGCGGAAATGAAAAGTTCTGGTATGTCTCCAGCAGTGGTCTGGTGTGCACAGATGGGAATAAACCTGAGGATTTCTTCTTTGAGTTTGTGGAGTATGGACGGGTTGCCATCAAGTGTCAAAATGGCAAGTACCTGCGTGGAGACCAGGGAGGCACGCTGATGGGCGACGGGCTCAGTGTGGATGCCTCGTCCCTGTGGGAGCACTGAGTGCTGTACCAGAGACCCACAGAGACACAGACTCAAAGAGTAACAACAAGCTATCCTCCTGACACCTGTTCAACCAATGACTTTTCAGCAATACGTTCTTCATTGATGTATATTTTTTGTTTTTGTGAGCATGTGAACTATCTGTGGTTTTATTTGTTTCTAATACTCAGTTCTCAACTCTGGCCCTAGGGATCCAAAAACACCTGCCTATAGCTTTCTAGTTATCCTAAAGACCTTTATGAGCTAGTTCAGGGGCCTGTACCATGAAGCCAGATTAGCTGGCTAGCCAGGTAAGTTTCAGTTTAGTTTGCACCAATCCTGGGTTCTAGGTACCATGAAAGTGGCTTGGCTTTTAGCAGCATTCATTGCCTTAGTAACTTACACTCCACATCTAACCTGCTCGGGGTCAGGTTATGTTCTGGTTTAGAGATCTCAAAGCGAAATTTGACCAATCAGCTTCAAGCAAAGTGACACATGTCTGACACAATAAAGCCACTCCCCTAGTTTCTCTTACTCCAAATTAAAGGACGCTACATAGTAAAACATTTTTAAAGATAAAATTGTCTGAATTTAAAGATGATTATTTTTAATAATTATTTTATATGATTTAATATATTATTATACCCTTAATCATTACACAAGCTAGCTTAGTTTAATAGTAATTATTAAACTTTTATTTTAAATTAATATAAACAGATAATATGCAATATAAATAAGTTTTAGAATCAATAGCTTTAAACATGACTACATATGAGCTTAAATTTTTAAGTGTTTTTATACCTATAAATATTATCTACTCTATGAACTGACTTTACAACTTTTACTTGCACTTATAAGGCAAGATGTTTTCTTTAAGTTTTCCTCTTTCATGGATAGATCGTTTCGAAATGTGTTTAAATTCTTCATATTTTTAAATATTTTAATCTTTGATAGTGAATCGCACTGACTTTCTCTCAACAAGTGAATCACAGTTTCAAGGCATCTAATTGGCTGTTCATTATTGATGTCATTCTTTCATGTGCACGTGCTCCATTAACTCAGGATCAAGCCTGAGTTGACAGAGAAAGTTGATGATGAGCTTCATCATCAACTGGGGGTCCTCCAGGACAGGTATGAAAACCACTACACTAACTTTGGACTGGTTTGGTTTTGTCAACTCAAAACTATTCCTGTAACCCTGAGTTTGTTCAGCCACCATCATGGTACAGGCCCCAATCTGCAGGACCTCAGTGTCAGAGTTGAGAACCCCTACTATGGAAGTTAGTGCAGGGGTTTTCATACCTGTCCTGGAGGACCCCCAGCCTTGCACATTTTGTCTCCCTCATCTAACACACCTGATTCAACTCATTAGTAGAGAATACAAGACCTGAATTGGGTGTGTCTGATAAGGGAGACATACAAAATGTGAAGTGCTGGGCGTCCTCCAAGACAGGTTAGTGTCCCCCTTTGCTTCATAAGATACTTTACAACCTTAGACTTTACTCTGTCATTTTTCAAATTAATTATAATTAGCTTGGTTATTGAGGCTGTTAAACTGTTCAGTTATGTGTCAAAGCTAACTGCATTGAAGTAATGTTAAAAATTTATGTTGGTTCCATATCCCTTTTGCACCTACAATTAAGGTTGAAACAATGGTGAGATAAAAAAAGGAAATTGTCACTGAATCAATCTTATGAAGTGATGATGGTTCAACATCGCTTATTCACCCTCATCCTCAGTTAATATTGAAACAGTGTTGAATTATCAAAAATGATCACTTTTGTTGAAACACTAAAAATACAACTGAAATGTCAACATAAAAAACATTTTGCCATCTTATGTACCATGTTAATGTTGAAACAACATTAATATTTCAACTACACTTCAATCATACTTCAGCAAATTCCTGACCATTTCAAAGTTTAGGGAAAACCTTTTAAAATGAAAATGACATTTCCAGTCGTTGAGTCATTTAGCTTTTTATTTTTTAGATTTATTTATAATCTGTTTAAAACAATGAGAAAAGATACAGAAGATCAGTCTTTAAAAACTAAAATGGGACAACAAGGACAAAATGACAAAAGCACCATACAACCTCTAAAATCATTAGTTTCAGGAGTCAGACTACAAGTGGTCCAATGGTTCAAGTTTTAAATGGGTCATATGATGCTTTTTTAAAGATCATTATTTTGTGTATTTGGTGTATCAGAATATGTTGACATGCTTTAATGTTCAAAAACACATTATTTGTCAAACACTGTACATTATTGTAGGTCCTCTATGCCCCGCCTCTCTCAAACGCTTTGTTTTCTACATAGTCCCTTGTGACGAGAGGGGCGGGGCCGAGAGCCGTGGGAACGGAGCGAGGCCGGTGGAGTAATTGCGAATGCACGACACATGCGCCACTCACCGGTCTCGAGTCTCACGGAGGAGCTCCGGAAGGATAAAAGGGAGGAGTGACGACAGTGTCGGACGAGAGAGGACCAGGCCTGGAGTTTATTTTGTTTTTTGTTTTTGTTTGTGCGCGACAGTCGTCCGCGAGGGCTGTCGCGCTATTTTGTGCTTGTTTATTTTATTAAAATCTTCTTTAAATGTTCGCCGGTTCCCGCCTCCTTCTTCCCGAACTGCGAGCTTTGTTACATTGGTGCCGAAACCCTGGAGGAAGGAGGTACACGCTGTCAGAGAGCCCTCGCTGCTGAAGGGGATCGCGGTGCTGAGGAGATCGGGCAGCGGGAAGAAGCGGAGAAGACCTCTGGTGGCTGCCCGAGGCGGTGGTGCTGGAACGATGGAAGACGAGGTGGGACGGAGAGCTCGCTGCCGTGCTCCTGGGTCGAGGAGGGGTGGCTGCCGTCCGTGAGGGAGTGGAAGAGTCTGCCCGTTCGCCAGGAGGCCGGAGCCTGCTGCCGTCCTCCATGATTGGGAGGAGCAGGGAACGGGGGACTCGCTGCCGGTTGCCCTCAAGAGGAGGAGCCATCGCCATCAGGAGGCGGAGGAGTGGTGGGCCGGCCACCAACGATGTCCAGTACCATCGCATGGCCCCGCGAGTGAGAGCCTCTCAGCCGGTTGAGGACCAAGCGGCAGTGTGTCTGGGAACCGGAACAAGATTTTTTTTTCCTCTCTCCCCTGTCTCTTCTCTGTCTCTCCTCATCCTTCCGTCGCCTTTTCTCTCGCCTCGTCTGTCTGTCCTTACCCCCAGGTACACCGTGGCCGCCGTGATCGGCTCCCCCCGGGAGGGGGGGGAGTAGAGCGCAGTCTCGTGAGCACCCCACGGCCTGCGAGGGGCGGTACGGGGGGGGGGCAGGCGGGTCGGGGGATGGGGGTGTGTGACATAGGGGCCAGGGCCGAGAGCGTGTAAACGGAGCTAGGCCGTTGGAGTATTGCGATGCGGCGCACCTGGCTCCACTCCCGGTCTCGTTCTCACGGAGGAGCTCCGGAAGGATAAAAGGAGGAGTGAAGACAGTGTTTTGGACGAGAGAGGACCAGGCCTGGAGTTTTTTTGTGTTTTGGTTTTGTTTGTGTGCGACAGTCGTCCGCGAGGGGCTGTCGGGCTATTTGGTGTTTATTTTATTATTAAAGTTTTCTTGGAATGTTCGCCGGTTCCCGCCTCCTTCTTCCCGACCTACAAACTACGTGCAAAGTCCCTCTTTCCGACAAGCGCATTCTGCTCTGATTGGCCAGCTGACCCAGTGCATTGTGATTGGCCGAACACCACAAGCGCTCGTTGTAAATGTAACGCCCCTTACCATAATCGAGAGCTTCATCTTTCAAAATAAATGTAAGGACAGAGCCCGAAAGGGGAACAGTTGCGTGACAGACACAGTGATGAAGCTGGTATGTGTTTGTATTACACAAGTCACGGTTAAGACGGTTGTGACCCTGTCTCTCTCTCTCTCTCTCTCTCACACACACACACACACACGATGCGCAAAACTCTGCATCTGAACAGTCAATATACTTAAACTAATAACAAAACAGTAGCTGATTCAGAAGTGCCAGATTGTCATAGCAAAGTCAGAATTACCTCCTCTCCTAGGTTCACGAAACGGTCATCCATAAAATGCATTGCTGTTCTGTTGTAAGATTCCTAAATGCTTGTAACACTCTAAAGAGAAAGGAAAACTTGAAATCGCATCATATGGCCCCTTTAAAAAGCTGGCTTACATCAGAATGCTGCCTCTTTTCCTTTGGGTTCTCTGAAATCTGAAAAAGACAGCATGACGTCACCTAAGAGCAAGTCCATTCATTTGTTACACATACAATCAAATTCATGATGTTAATATGTTAAAGACAATATGATTCTAAATGGTATCACTTTAAATTGGAATGTAGACACAAGCATTTTCTGTAAAGCTGCATTGAAACAATGTGTATTGTGAAAAGTGCTACACAAATAAATTGAAAATTGAATTGAATGATTAATTTTTTAATTACTCAACAAAAACATTCTAACTATGATTATACTATGATAATTATGATATAATGATATAGTATCATGAAATTATATTTACTCAAATCTATTAACACTTCTATATCAATACAGTTTCTAAAATTAACATGAATAAATAAAAGCACAATAGCAGGGGTGTCCAATCTTTTCAGCTGAGTTTATCTTCAACCCTATTAAACACACCTGAAACAGCTAAGTAAGGTCATTGGGATCACTGCAAACTTCCAGGCGGATGTGTTGGATATGTGAACTCTAAATTCTGCATGAAGGTGGCCAGCTTTGATTTATGGCCATTATTCACAGAAAAAAAGTATAGGATGTGAACATTATTCTATACATTTCTTGTACATCTTTTTTTTTTTTTTGGTTAAATTTCACATACATAAGAAGGTCAGGGTCCACGCCAAATTTCATCCATTTGAGACAATGACTACTGCATCAATTTGGAGAACATTGTTTATAAAAAAGCAAACAACTTGTAAAATTTTCCACGAATATATACAGTTGTTGATTACTAAATAAATGGTTTGTGCACTCTTGTGCGTTATTGTTGTATATTTTGGTCTGGTTAATTAAAAGAAGAAAAAGAACCGCCACTGCTTTGGTCTGTGCAGCGCTGCATGAAGTCGAACACATCCATTTGTACCACAACATGATCGCTGTACCACCTGACCACTGCAGATTCATTTGACAGTTGATAGTGTCGCCATAGAAACGCACAATCCTCTCATAATTAGGCTACCTTAATTATTATGACATGGTGTGAACGCAGCATTCAGCTCATCCAACCCCAATCTAACACACCTGAACAAGCTAATCAAGGCCTTCCAGTAAGATTACTAGAAAGCTACAGGCAGGTGAGTTTGATCAGGTTTGGAGTTGATCTGATCTCCTTGGATCTTTAAAACCCCATTTTACAGAGGTTGATATTGTAGAAACGGGTATTTTGTTTATGTTTTTTGTGTGCTTCGCTGGTCTGCGTTTTCCTGACGCATCAACTACGTGCATTTTTCAGCAGAGTTCATTGTGAGATCGCAAGTTGGGAGAATGACAGCTCGAGTGTTTTTCTCGTTGATTGCTGTTTTATCGTGTCTGTTCGGATACTTGAGCATAACAGATGCTACTCCAGGACAAACCACAGGTGAGAAGATGTCTGTTGACTTCATTTTTTTAATTTACGCCGGCTTGACGAAATGCAGAAAGTGACCCCGTTTCGGAATATGAGTAGGCGGGGGGGGGGAAGGGGGGGGGGGGGGGTTTTTGAAACGCTTTTGATTAAAGCAGATAAACGTCGAACTTGTATCAAGTTGAGACTCAATGCACAACTCCAGGGGATTTTTTTTTACAACTGCTTAAATTGCACCCCTGGCCTCCCCTATGATCCTCTCATTCTCTAGTACAGGGGTTCTGAAACCTCTCCATGAAGTACCCCCCAGCACTGCACGTTTTGTATGTCTCGCTATATCTGACACCCACTTCAGGTCATGCAGTCTCCACTGATGAGTTGAATCAGGTGTGATGGATGAGGGAGACATCCAAAATGTGCAGGGCTGGGGGTACTCCAGGACAGGTTTGAGAACCACTGCTCTAGTGGACATTTACGGTCCAGCAAAGCTGACTGTCGTGCCATCCCGTCGAGCATGTTCTTCTGATAGGGTCTGCTCTGGAGGACACAAATGCTGTCGATTTGACTGTGGGCCTGTTTCCAGTGAGTTTCAGGAAATAATGGATGCTAGGGGTCCTCCAAAAAAAACAAAAGTAACGCATTGAATTCAGTGAGTTTTAAGCAGAGACCGAAATGTTATGCAAGACTTTTTGATTTTAAGTGAATGGAAATGTTCAGCATTCAGTGACTCTCTGTCATGTGTCTGTATAACAGCAAAGCCAGGAGAGTGTCCACCCCAATCATTAGCAAGCGGATCGTGTACCAGGTCCTGTGAGTGACCCTAACTGTCCCAACGATGAGAAGTGCTGCGGCAAATGGATGTGGATGTTACTGTACGGCTCCATATACAGGTATTTGTTAAATTTGTTTTGGTATTATTATAAAAAAATTGCCTTTTCTTGTCTGAAGTAGGTTTGAATTCATCCCTTAGGATATGGTTTTAAACCGGATGGCTTAACAAAATAAAGTGGAATAATCCTTAGCAAGTTGTAACTACAGAGCGGATAATATTCTGTTTATGCTTTGTTTTGTGCTGTATATTGGTGTGGCATACTGTCTATATGCACAAACTAAAGCTGACCATCTGTGTCCATGCAGTGAAGCCGGGTCAATGTCCCAAACCGAAGAACATTCCACTGTGTGCTGGGGCCAGGGGAGCGGCCAGGGTCAGGGAGGCGGCCAGGGTCAGGGAGGCAGCCAGGGGAACGGTCAGGGGAGTGGTTATGGTCAGGGAAGCGGTAGCGGCCACGGCCAGGGAAGCGGCTATGGTCAGGGGAGCGACCAGGGAAGCGGTCAAGGAAATTGTCAGGGATGTGGTAATTGACATGGTCATGGGAGTTTTGCATAACTCCTACTGGACGTCTTTGTAATTCAGTGCTTTCATATGGCATTTTTTTTCCGGTTTCCTGAAACCATTTGGAAAGGATTTTCTGTTGCTCTCACCAAACCCCCCTGAACTTTGATGCTGCTTCTGAATGCAGCCGATTCGTAGATTGTTTTCAAATTGCGATCGTTCATTCTACCGAACTTGTCCGCTGCTTTCCCCATCATGTTTCAATCCTCCAGCCGGCGTCAAGTCGTTTAAACTTCTGCTCTTGCAACTTTGAAGACTCTCAAGAAGACCATCGAAATGACTGAGGAGAGCAAAGCCGACCACAGTGCCCAAAGTGGGAAAGATTTAGAGAAACAGCTTCGTTTGCGAGTTTGTGTTTTGAACGAACTTCTGAAGACCGAACGGGATTATGTTGGGACGCTGGAGTTTCTCTCGGTGAGTGCGACTTGGGTAATTGTTTCATTGGATAATATCATATTTGTAGCCCAGGTAGATCAGGAAGCAATTGCCCATCCATACGGCTGGCCTAATGAACGCTCCTAATGAACGTAGGCTACAAGCGCGCACATCTGTGAGTTTCTCGGAGCGTTCGCACAGTCAGTTCTCGCTGAAGGGTGTGATGAAAGTTAAACTGTGTACACTTACAGTAGACAGCTTATTTGATTCTAATAGAAGCGAGTGTGCGAATTATGCAGAGGTTTTAAAGGTGTTTCTATCGGGCACCTATTACCATTTGCACAGTTTGCTAAACGCCAGTTATCTCAAATACTTTTTAAAGAAAAAAAATAACTTTTATTTTTTTTAATAGATGATACTAAGCGTGCGAACGGCGTAGCCTACTGTTGCTATGGTTACACCATCAGGTTAGCGTCTTTTTGGCGAAATGTGAAAATACTTTTAAATAATTTAAATGTTGGTTTAACTTATGATGCTTAATTTGCTAAAATATGTTTTTATAATAATATCCTATTACTTGTTTAACTTCTGTTTCAGTTTTTTATAACATTTCTTTCTATGTGTAAGTAAGTTGTTGTTATTTTAGCGTGTGTGTTTGGCTCAGTGTTATTTTTTTTAGAATTACTGATCAACTAATATAGTTTGATTTGTATTTGTTATCTATTTTAGTTTTAGTTACAGTTGTAGTATGTTGTCATTTTATTAGTTTTTTATTATGTCTATATAGGTTTTTTATTAAGTTTTAGTTTTATATAATTTGAGTTATTTCAGTACTTCAACATAAAAAATGGAAATGAACTAATAATATATACTATATATATATATATATTTGAATGTATTATATATATGTATATGTATTGTTGTGGCTGTACATACGCATATGTAGTTGTATTTTTGGTGATTGGCTTAGTGTTATGTTAGAATCATTATTATACTTTTATACCTTTTGTTCTTTAATATTTTGGATTGTTTTTAGCTTTATTTTTTTGTTTCATTTAAATGTTTAGTTTTGAAATTTTGTTGTATGCATTTGTCATTTTTATTTATTTATTTATTTTTCTTAAATTGTTAATTCGTTTTATAGAGTTGTAAGCTTTAGTTTTAATGATTACTTTTTCTTATTTTGTAGTCGCTTGGATAAAAGCGTCCTGCTAAATGCTAAAAGCAAAAAGAAAGTAAAGTAAGTATATATATATATATGCTTTTAAGTTATTGATTTGGACAAGTCGTCAGACCCGCATAATTGTCATCCTGAATGGGCACGGCCTATTTGGTTTTGTTGTCTCGTCGCTCTTTTGCTGTGGTACATTTTGGCTGTACTTCAGCATCAGAGGGTTCTACGTTGAACCTCTAAACCCGAACCTTGCCATGCCTGTCAGTCCCCCGCTGATCGCTTTGGTTTGTAACGCTAACTGAAGAGAAAGTGCACATTTCTCAATGGTAATGTCTCATGTTTAGATGTGTGCCCCTCTAGTCCCCCCCCCCCCTGCATGGAGTGCTTCTCTCCAGTGCCTGTGACCCTAAGAATGCAGTCATGTTTTGGATTCACAGAGAAAGGTTCTTGCTCAAGGCTTTATAGCGCAGGAGACTCCAGGTGCTTATTTGGTACATATCAGTTTCGCCATATATGTTCTCCTAAAATTAAAAATCGAACAACGGCGACACAACCCAAGATAGCACACATATGTCTGCAAGACGTCTGTTAAAGATTGCTTCATCTGGAAAGCATCTACTGTGTACAAACATCTGACAGACGTCTTTAAGAGGTCCGTTTTACAGAGGTACATTCTAAAAAAACGTCTTAACCACTTTCTAAACGTCTTTTTGACATCTGATAGGAAACGTCCTATAAATGTATTGCAGATGAGCAAACACTCAAAAAATACGTCTTGCAGACGTCTCCGTGATGTACGTGTTTCTATCAGGGAAATGTTCACATGTAGTAAGCATATACTGTGGACGGCGCTGACTTCTTTTGAGTTTTGATAGCAAAATTGAGACGTTATTGAGAACTCTTTCTGAAACTCGAAAACAAGATGGCGGAGAGATTAAGGTCTTTTTCACAAGAGAAACATCTCAGAAGTCGAAGACTTGAGTAGAAGTCTCCATTGAGGAGTCGCAACTGAGATATCCAGCACTGAAACTTGCAGATGAAAATCTCAATAAAATGGAAAGATTTTTATGTTAATCAGGAAAATGTAAACATTATGCATGATTATAATCTCCATACTGGATGTCTCTAGCAGGGATGCATCTGTCCATGATTTGCTCAGGCTTAGTGAGCAGAGTAGGTAAATGCTTTTGAGTCTGAGCCAAGAACTGAAGCAAAGCAGGTGGACTGAAAATGAAAACCTCAGACTGGCACTCTGTGGGACTGTACCAACTAATATAATTTCTGCCTCTACTGGAGGAACAGAATACAGTAAGCCCTTTGGCCTGACAAGGGAAAATAAGTTTTTTGTTTATGTAATGCATAGTTTTTACAGTCAGGCACAGCTAGATGTTGATCTAAAACTGAAGAAAGCAAAGAGAGCATGAAATTGAGTTTTCATAAGTCTGAAAAGATTCAAGTTGAACCACCAGATAAAACATCCTTATGATTGATATGTAGCAATGACCTGTGTTTCCCCACCCTTCATGCACATTCACATGCTTACATTCCCCATCTGGAGACAGCAGACAAGCAGTTCTCAAATTCATTCAGACTAAATGAAATCTCTCTATTCAGACCATTTTGATCCAATTAAATAAATCATTAGCCTGTGGAGATCGTATTTGTGAGACAGAGCTATAGAATTATTCCAGCCAAACATTTCAGTTTGTTTTATTGCCAGCGCTAAACACGATTTCTTCAGAGGTGAAAAGGTACTTCTTTTGATGATGAAAGCTTGCTGTTGTACCCCCGTATGTGATTAGGAGGTTAAGGAGGAAACTTTATCAAGTCACTGGGAAATATCATCCACATGCTCTCAAGGATCAAAGCCTCCATGGGTGCCACTGCAGGTCTGTGACTGATCACTTTTAACCAATCATCTTGCTCAGAAATGCCCATGTGGCTTAACCAGAATTCCTCAATGTCTAGACCAAAAAAAAAAGGGGCAGTGATTGGGGGCTAAAGGAAGCCTGTGCAGAATTGAAGTTAGATGATAACAACAGGCCGTGGTATGGGACAATGGCTGTTGGGGGGTGGTGTTTCATGGCCCGGAGTGCCCAGAGGACTGGTGCCATGCTGAACAGAGGGCATTTTGTGTTTGTAAGAATTAGATGAAGGGGGTCGCTTCCAGACAATATGGCTCTCCAGTGGAACCGGCCTGGAGGTATTGCCAGGAGAGGGACTGTGACGTGAGAGCCCGGGTTCTTTGCCCTCTTTTGTAAAGTACATTTCCTGGTGGAGGAATTCCGGAGAGGTTAGAAGAAATTAGGAAACAATGGTCGTTTGAATCCAGGGGAGAGTTGGCTACATCAGTTTATCCCACTATATCCGTCATGGTTAGTTTGTTCTTGGAGAGGAATTGCTCTTAAAAGTTGTTGTTGAGTTGGTATTTAGTGTAAAATACCAGCTGCACTAATTGACAGTTACTTGGCATGCTACGCAATTGTGTCTGGCTATCAGATGAGCCAAGAACAGTGTCTGGCAATTCACGTGAGATAGAGGAAGTCTCTTAAAATATATTTTCTGAGATATCCCTAGAATAGCTTACATAACAGCTCGATATAGATCTGATAATGGCGCTTTCAGATAATCATGTTTATATTTGTTAACTGGAGGCTAAGAATGACGATCCTCTGTAAGAAGTGCCTCACTAGGCTTTTTACTGTATATGCCCTTGAGATTAAAGGTCACTCAAGCAAATGAGAAGTACAATCGACCAGCATGAGAATTCATCAGTACTTGTAGAGTGAATCCAACAGGAGTGAACAGGGGGGAAGCTTTCATGTCCTCTTTCAGTAGGAAAACAGCCGTGTTGCTGCATAATGTGTTCTCTGGAGTCTTAGCTCTGGATTAAGTGGTCCCTCTGCAGAGTTTTTCTTTTGCAATACCCTGTGGGTTTGGAGGAATTGACCACCCAAAAAATTTTTATGTTTTTTAATGCTTAATAATAAAACTTCAAAAAGGGATTTTGCACCACAAACGGCAATTACTTTTATTTTGCTTTTGGGGTAAACACAAGTTTTAAAAGTACCCATAGACATTTCTTGGTCTATTTAGAATTTTTTTTGAAGATGATGTGGTACAGTTTTCAGAGTTACTTGACAATGTAGGATTCCTACTCTTTGACTCATTAGAACAAAAATAGCAGCAGCTTACCCACAAACACAAATTAAACACAGGGCTGACTTAAATAATTAAAACAATGCCTTATTTGAGTATATACAATTAGTCTTTTCCTGATCTGAGAATGTGACCAAGCCTGTAAAACACATTTGAGATGCATTCGGTCACTCAGAAGGTGGTTTAAGATGCATACAGAACGTGATTTAACCAAGTGTAAATTGGTCTTGTTGTTCAGACAACTTACAGTCTTTTCAAACATATTCAACTTTTCCACATAACATGCTAAAAACATTTGGCATACCTTAGCAATTGCAAAGCAAAGCCTTGGATTCTTGGTTTTACCTGGATGCTTGTACATTTTGATTCTTGATGTTAGAATCTATTTTTTTCGAATCTAGTTTTTTTTCTAACTCCATTGATATGCTTAAATTGCTCCGTTGTCCTTTTTCTCTTCTGTTTATTTACAGTCAGTCTGAGGCCTGTTGATTTGTTGGTGTCATATAACCAGCACGGATTGGGGAGGAGGGGGTGGGGTTGTATCTTTTCCCAGCCAAGCAGTGAACCCTGCAACCCCGTCCCTTGGGGTCACAGTTCTCCATCCTCGACTTCTTCCTCTTGGTATCCTGGTTTATCCATCTGTTGCTCTGGAAACATGGGGGCTTGATTATCGCGCCCTCTTCACCCATTTCTTACTGCAGAAAACCACCATTAGTTGAACTCATTTTTTTTGAGTCTCAAAATGCTTTGCTCTCAATATTTAGTTTGTTTTTGAGTTTGTTGTCTCTTTTCTTCCTCAAAACTCTCTCAAAACATTTTGCTCTTGAAAACTTGTTTCTTAACCTTCTGCTCTCAAAACTTAGATTGACACTTTTGAGTAAAAAGTTTTGATCTCAAAATTGTTTCATTTTAAGACTTGTTTGAGTCTCAAAAAAAAAAAATTGCTAAAATTGACATTTTTTTTGAGTCATTGAGTCTCAAAAACTTTAGGTTTTTTTCAAAAAATGTGTTTTTTCTGGCAAAAGTTTTTGGCATACACATCAAAGTTTTTAAACTTAGATTGTTTGTTTTTTTTGCACAGATGTTAAAAAGTTTGCTTGCAAGTCACTTTTTGCAAATTAAGAAAAAAAATCTAAGCTCAAAGGGTGGAGTTAGCAATCACTGATGACTGAAAGATGCTTTTTTATATTGTTTCCACTGGAATGACAGTGCTTGTTCTGTGTGTGAGTTATTAAGGTGGCAAAAAGATAAAGGATATTAGAGGATAAAACACTTAATCCTTATTTAAGTATTTAAGACTTTAAGTAGGCTTGTGGAACTCATCCAAAAGAAAAGTGGTAACTGTTTGCGAAACTATCTATTTTGGATCCACACTAAAGGAACAAAAATTACTCCATACATGTTGGGTTTGAAGCCCTGGAAGCAGAGAATAATTGGAGTGCGGACATGGTTGACTCAGCCATCACTGTCACCTTTGGCCTTTGTCAGCCTATCAAAAGCTTGCATTGCTTTCTTTCTCACTTTAACACGCTTTCTGTCCCTGTCTGTTGCCAATCTTTACAGCCTTCACCTCCCGCATAATGTTCCATCCATTATGTCCCAATACTTTGTTTACACGGAGTTGCATTTTCCCCTTGCTACATGGAGGATCATTAAGATTCCAATCTTTCTAATGAGTTCGGCTTTCTTTTTCCACTGTAAGATCATAGGAGTTCTCATGCGCCGCAGACAGACGTTATAACCAGCGGAGGCCTTCCTTTATCTTATCCTCTCTTTTTAAACAGTATGCTTAACTAGCTCCCCGAGGCTCAGGGCAGGTCGCCTCATTCCAAATGCACAGCGTGAGCGCAAAATGTGTCAGCCATTTTTCTATTCTAGTGACAGTTCAATTCATGGAAGAGAACAGAGTCTTTTTGTGCCCCTGAGGGAATTTAGAGGTGATGTTCAGCGTTCAGTCTGAATGTACATGATGGTGCTTAAGAACAAGGAAGTTGTCGCTGGTGGGGAGGAATTGTGACCTTCCTGCTGTTGGGGTCCTGCGGTTGTTTGTTTCCGTGATGGAGCTGGAAGCGTCTAATCACCTGTGAAAGCCCTCCATCATTTGGTTTCAGTTTCCACCACCACAGTAACGCAATGAATGTAAAGTGAACTTCATACATGTTCTACAATGACCTTTTGTGTGATTTTGAAATTGTTTTACACTTGCAGACGTTTGTGTCCCGTTACGTTGGTGTGCAGTCTTGTGTGTCTTGTTTGTGAGTGCACAAGGGGCTATGAGGGGCTCTGGCCGGTGAGTTCCTTCAGCTTTTGTGTCAGTGTGAGCAGGATTTCCTTCCTTCCTGCCCCTCCTCTCCTTTTACATTGTGCTCTGCTTCCCCTGTACATAGAGCTGGCTGTGGAGGCACACGGGCCGCTCCACACGACTAAAGTCTATGCCAGGGCATCGGTCTCAGATCAGGCTCTGGAAGACAGCAGCTGAATAAGAAACCCTTTGTCAGATTATTTTTGGAATAAAGCATGGGTCATCGTGACCTTTTTGGGCGATATTTTGTCTCCTATGCATTTTTAATGTGGGCTGTTTGTTAGAAGATGCATTGAGCATTTATGCTTCCCAGGTGAAAAATAACTACTATTGTACTTGAAATTCATATAGTATATTTATTTGTTCTCCTAACATGCTTACTTGAAGTGCATTAAACATGTATTGAATTGCATTTTAATATAATTTTTAAAAGTAGAAGTACTATTGGTAATAAATATATGCTTAATTACGCTTTTAAGAAACATACTAAAACACAAGTATACTTGTTGTGACATTTTAGAAAACATACTTATTGTAATCTTTCTTAAAATATATATTTATATATACTTTGTACAAGAAAGTAGTAAAATTATACAGCTTTTAGTGGGTTTAAAGTATATGTATCTTATTTATAACCATGTGTAGACCTATACTGCAATATATTTCAAATATTTAGGTAATGAACGTGCTTCATCCTACTTTTCAAAAGGAAGATATCTTGCAAAATATTTTTTAACATTTTAATATATTCTATAGAGTATATTAATTCACTCGCACTTAAATATATTATAGCTAGGTCTATAAAATATGCAAATGCATTCTTACTTTGTACCAACTTATAATGTATTTTAAATATAATTTAACCAACTATACTTTAGTAATAAGCATACTTAAAATCAATAGGTTGTTTGTTTTTATTTGTTTGTACTTGTAAAAGAATTCTAGGCATCTTGTAATACAATTCAAATACATTTCAATTTCACTTTTAAATACATAACATGATACATTAATTGTAATAGGCTATTAACTGTACTTTCCACAAGCATTTCAACACCATATCATTTTAAGTGTATAAATAATTTTTCCAAAGATACACCATTTACTTGTTTATGTTCCTAAATTCAAACAAGCTCAACCTACCGCGTGATATGTGAAAACAAACCTCATTGGCTTTTGTGGAAGATCAGGCATGCTTGCGTAACGTGTTACAAAACCTGATTGGTTGTTGAGCATCAGGCAAGCATGCCTGACCTTCCGTTGACCAGTTCTGATGTGCGAGTGTATGTGCGTCGATGGATGTGAAGTCTAAATTAAAACTGTTAAGTCATATAGAGCAATCATGTCTCTTCAGAGGACTTGGAAGAAACCACTCGATTCATATGGATTACTTTATGAACTTTTTGAAGCATTACACTTTTGGTGGAGTGGACTTTCAGTGAGGGACATCTGGTCATTTCATTAAAATATAAAATACATGAATTTGAGTACTTGGATTACCGATTTTTTTCACTGTTTCATTGGCTGAACTGTTAAATTAAATATAACATTCATTGTTATATCTTTATTTTTCCCAGCTTCTTAAAGCGTCTATGTGTGTGGATTTGGAACCTAAGTGTTTTGTGACGCTAGGTAAGCATTTCATTTCTGTTACTTGTCTTTTTTTAAGCGCAGTAGCTACATTCAGTTTGACCAATCAGAGCCAAGCTTTTCAAATCGGCTTTGCAGGTAATAGACCAATCACAGCGTTGTATGCTGTTGAGATGGTAACATGTTTTTAGCAGAAATCATCCCAGTTTTTCCTAGGTGGATAGTGCTGGTGTGCATTTGCTAAAGTTAGTTAACACGGGAAATGCTAACGTTAACCGCTGTAACACCTGTAACATGACACTTACTAACTAGTTATATAGCAACTATAGCCACTGGATATATGGTTGCTTGAAGTCTAGGTAGTAGAATTGTCTGTCATTTGGCCTAATTGGCCTAATTTAGAAGTACATATTCTTTGAAAAGTTTGAAAAACACCACATTATTATGACCATACAATTACTTTGTCTTGAGCTGTCCTGCCAAATAGAGTAGCGTTTATTGATTGGTGTTTTCGTTCAATTTTGAGAACTTTATTGCCTGTTTGAATGTGGGTAAAAAAGTATGCTTGCAAGAGAGAAGACATCTGAAACTGCTAAGGCTGAGATGGTTTTGATTATATTACCCACCAGGTACATTGTAACATCACTAATCATCATTTGCCTGCCTGTTGTTTTTTTTGTTCAGATCAGCTGCTGTTGCAATACTTTACTTTATTTACTTTACTTTTAGTCATTTAGCAGACGCTTTTATCCAAAGCCATTTACAAATAAGAAAAAGTAATTAAAACTAAAAGCTAAAACTTTATAAATACTACTTACATTTTAAAAATAAAAAAATTTAAATAAAAATTACAAATGCATACAACAAAATTTCAAAACTAAACATTTAAATGAAAACAAAAATATAAAGCTAAAACAATTCAAAATATTAAAAGAACTAAAGGTATGAGTATAATAATGATTCTGACATAACACTAAGCCAAACACCAAAAAACAACTACATGTGTGTATGTACAGCCACACACACATACATGTACATATATATAAATACATTCAATATTTATATATTATTTCATTTCCATTTTGTTTGTTGAAGTATTAAAATAACTCATATTAAATAAAACTAAAACGTAATAAAAAACCTATATAGACATAATAAAAAAAACAAATAAAATGACAACATTACTACAACTGCAACTAAAACTAAAATAGATAACTAATACAAATCAAACTACATTAGTTTATCAGTAATCCTAAAAAAATAACACTGAGCCAAACACACATGCTAAAATAACAAAAACTTACTGACACATTGTAAGAAATGGTTATAAAAAACTGAAACAGAAGTGAAACAAGAAGTAGGAAAGAGGAGAAATAAAAAGCTATACTTATCCTTTGCCGGTGTCCCTGCCCGGTGGAGTCGATGGTCTTTACACTCTTCGGTCTTCACATGAGGAGGCCTTCACGCGACCGCTGCCGTGGTAAACTAAGCTTTTTTTTTTTTTATTCGTTTAACAAAACTCAAATTTAATTCAGCTGGACGCACTTTCCTGTTTATCACAACAAATGGCCAAGCAAAGCGCACGCCACTGACGAGGTACGAGATACAGTAAGAGACCAAACAAGCAATAGAAGGCAAATTGAAATCAGATCAAAGAGACAAGCAAAGAAGTGAGTGGTAAGTATGTTTTGATCTCATATCAATTATGAATGAGAATTCTCAGTGTATAGACCCTGATTTGGAGAGTTTATCTGCCTTTAGATCCTCACGGGTGCGGAACTTAGGTGTCCTTGTTGATCAGCCTTTAAAATTTGACAAACACATCTCCTCCGTAATCGAATCCAGCTTCTATCAGCTTCGTCTATTGTCTAAAATCAGACTCTATCA
The DNA here is from genome assembly GCA_018155175.1 of Sinocyclocheilus anophthalmus. NCBI lineage: Eukaryota > Metazoa > Chordata > Actinopteri > Cypriniformes > Cyprinidae > Sinocyclocheilus > Sinocyclocheilus anophthalmus. The sequence continues at coordinate 30,743 of JADLZN010006331.1, forward strand.
CTCCCAAAACTCTAGAAATGGCTGTTCATGCGTTTGTTACGTCTCGGCTAGATTACTGCAACTCTTTATATTGTGGTATATCTAAGTCTCAAATTGTTCGCCTTCAGCTAGTCCAAAATACCAGACTTCTTTAGTGTCGTAAAAATGAACATATCACTCCTATCCTCAGATCTCTCCACTGGTTGCCGGTTCACCAGAGAATAGACTTTAAAATTGAAAAAAGTGATTCTGCACTTGAAGATGACTATGAAG
>JADLZN010006332.1:0-38572 GCA_018155175.1 Sinocyclocheilus anophthalmus
TTGCAAAGACTAAAGTCTCAAGCCCAAAGAGATATTCTTTATAAAAATTAAGACTCTGTGCCACGCCCCCCTAAAATGGCCCGTTCTAACACGCCCCCACATATCTACGCTCACGTGTGAAGTATTAGCAGAATTCACGCATAGTTCATAGCACCGAAAAGACTGCTTGTTTTCGTGAACCGCGATTTAGTAGCAGCCATGTCAGGGAGGACGCTGTGGTTTTTCTAGGCGACAAGCAGAAGCTCTTTATTGTGCCTTCCCGAAAGTAGTCTTTAGGAATCTTTAAGATTCTGACAACAGAACAGCAATGCATTTTGGACGACCGTGTCGTGAACCTAGGAGAGGAGGTAATTCTGACTTTTGCTATGACAATCTGGCACTTCTGAAACAGCTACTGTTTTGTTACTAGTTTACGTAAGTGTGTGTTGTGTGTCCTGTGTGTGAAAGGAGATAGAGGACCGAGGGTAGAGAGACAGGTCACCTCAAAGTGGAGTCAGCTCCTTAACATTGGCTTGTGTGCGTGCAACACATAATGTCATCCCTGTTCTTTCACCGCGACTCTGTTCCACCTTCTCGCTCTGTCCTTTACATTGTATTTTGAAGATGAGCTGGCGATTATGGAGAGGGCGTATACATTTCCGAGGGAAGTGCTTGAGGTGTCGGCCATCACATGCACTGGGGTCGGCGGCCCTCAGAAGCATACTGTGCGCGTGGCGACGGGACGCTTTGTAGAAACGCAGCGTTTGAGAGAGGCGGGCGGAGGCATAGAAGACCTACAATAATGTACAGTATTTAAAAAAAAATTGTTTTTTGAACATTAAAGCATGTCAACCTATTATGTTACACCAAATACACAAAACAATGAACTTTAAAAAAAGCATCATATGACCCCATTAAATTATAAAATTAATGCCCACGAGATATTAATGCATTGGAGATTTTCGGGGAAATAAGGTTAATCCCCAATTCACTTATCTGGTCGAAAATCCTCTGCGCTTGCGTTGTTAATCTCACCTACATGACTCGTAAACAGTGCTTGCTTGCTGCTGGCACTGCTACTGCTGTTTTACAACCTAACATCCTGCACAAATGCAATAATGCATCTAGAAAACTGAGTCAAACCTTATTCTATTCTTCGCTGTTTGCCGTTTCAGAGAACTATGAACTGCGCGCTGCAATATGGCTCACAGTCAACCAGAGCTAGTCACTATATAATGCACGGGCAGCTCCATTGGCTGCTATGCAATCAATCGTACCAGATCACCGGTGTGCCAGTCCCTGATCGCCTCTTCCTTGCTTCTTCTTTACGAGTTAATGGCGTTTACAAGAACCAACCTTATGGTGTGAATAACGGCACCCCTGGACTGGCGATGTAAGCATTACTGGAGAAAGAGGAAAGAAAAAAACATTTCCTAAATATACCACCGACTATGTATTAGGAACATTTTAATATCTACTTTCTCAATCCTGTTATCTTCAGATACTAAGGAGTTTTCTCTCAGAATACCTTGTTCCTTGTCCTGCTGCACAATTGTGATTTGATATAGTAAGAAATTACTTGAGCTACCTATTTTCTCATTTCGTCTTAAATAACTCCTCCTTCTTCTTTGTATACTCTCAGATTGACTTGAGCTCAATGGTCTCTGCTTCACTGCATGTAGTACACAGTCCTGACTGATGTTTCCCTATTGTGAATAATGATTGATTTAAACCAGAATGTCCTATTCGAAGTTGAGTAATTATTATGTCTTCTTTTCTATTGTTAAATCATATTCTCCCTTTGCCAACTTGTTTTTGGATATTGTATATGTGTCTGCCCTTTAAATCCTTTAAATTTGCTGCCACTTTTTATTCATGTGTTCTTTAATTCTTCTTTTTATTTTTACTTTACTCAGTGGAATTTGTACCTCAACGTTTATATGTTTCATTGCTTGTTTGGCCAGTTTATCGACTGTTTCATTTCCTATTACTCCTACATGTGCAGGTACCCATAGGAACCTCAGGACTATACCAGTTTCCTGAATCCTAAGCAGATTTATAAGTGCTTCATAGATTAAATCCTTTCTTGATGTTGATTGTTCACTTTTTAAACTATTTAAAGCTGACAAGGAATCTGTACAAATGACTACCCTAGTAGGCTTAACTTCCTCCACCCATTGAATAGCTAATAAAATTGTTATTAGCTCTGTTTTAAAGACTTATACAAAATTAGTTATCCTTTTCTGAACTTTGACTTGTAATCTTTGGATATATACAGCTGCAGCTGACTTTCCTGATGTAGGATCTTTAGAACCATCTGTGAAGATATGGAGCATTGAAGAGTAATTTTGATCTAGATATTGTTGAACAACAACCTCCTTAGATATCGTTTTCTCATTCTTAACCACATATTGTAGATGAAAATCTACTTGAGGCATAGGAAGCAACCAAGGGGAGTATTGCGTGATTTTACAAGCATAGGACCTCAACTAATATTTCTGTTAATACCTCCGTGTGGCCATCGTTAAAGAACGTCTGAATATCATCAGTTTACGTTACACTCCCGTCAGACGCGCCATCTAAGTTTAATGACTGAACTCTAATAATCAGAGATAATAAATCAATTATGAGATAGACAAGTCAAAATTATGACCTAATCATACCTTTGAGATAATTGAGTTACTAACATAAGTCGAAGTTATGAAACAGTCCATCCAATACGGATTAAAAACAAACTTATGACACTACTGTACTGTAAGTCACAATTATGAGATAAAGTAGATATGCATTAAAAAGTAAAAATTATGAGATACAAGTTAAAATGATGACAATTGTCAAAATTAATACAAAAATGTCAAATTATGAGATATATACATACTGAGTCATAATTACGATTAAAAGGTAGAAATCGTAAGATAAAAGTTTGAAACTGAGATAAATGTCAAAACTGACATATAATCAAAATCATAAGGAAGTTGACATTGACATACTAAGTGAAAATTCTGAGACAAAAGACAAAATTATGACAAAAGCTTGCATTTTTGTCATATTTATCATTTACATCATAGTCATGCCTATGTATCTCATTTATCAAGTTGTAGTTGTGAAAAATAAAATTACAATGACTAGAGCACATAACAAAATGAAGCTAACATTGATTACTGAAAATATAAAAATACTAAAATAACCTGCCATGCAATGCAGTTGTAAGATATAAAGTTGCATGTATGCGAAATAAAGTAATAAAATACATAAAATAATAAAAAAAACGATACAAAGACATGATTTGTAGAAAACAAGTTGTAGTTAGAAATAACATTTCTAATAATTATCTATTCTTACAATTACTCTTTAAAAAAGAATAAAGTGGAAATTAAAGTGGCTGATTAATTAAATGCTAAACCCTTTGTAGTGGATATTATATCATGTTTCTTCTCTAACTAGACTGACAGTCTACTATCCTGTTTCATTGTCACTGCCCTCATTACGCTGTTCACATGACATTTTCCACTCTAGTTTTCCTGCTCTGACCGCTTTTGAATCGCACCGTGTGTTTGCTTTTGAACAGGTCAAGGAGGACTGGAAATACGTGGCAATGGTGATTGACCGTATCTTTCTGTGGATGTTCATCATCGTGTGTCTGCTGGGGACGGTCGGCCTCTTCTTACCTCCCTGGATATCAGGAATGATCTGAGAGCCGAGATACAGACCGACATCAAGAGCTCCGATAAAGACTTCCCTGATGGAAGCCAAGGCCTTTTCCAGGGACCATTACAAACATTTGTCATATGAAAAAAGGTCTTTTTATTTCATCTCTTCCTTTGATGAGAGATACGCGCTCGTCCAGTATTTGAGAATGCAGTTCATTGTTACAACACAGGAAACACAAGTCACCTCTCGCTGAATGCCTGACATTTACCACTATCAAACTGTGCCCGAGTCCTATCGTCTCCATGCATAAAGAGCGGGACCGTCAGCACCGCAATATGCAAAATTAACCTTTTGGAAAGAGGCAAAGCTTATGTGACCCTGACGGGTGGCAGTTCAATTCAGTTCACTCTTTACCCTTTATCCAACCGTTCAATGAATCGTAGATTGCATTTTGTGCCGCTTTCAACAGCAATTATCTCCAAGGTCAGAAGGCAACTCCTATTTATTTATAACTTTGTCAAGTCTTTGAAAACGCAATGCTTTTGATACTGCGGAGGTCGTGCAATTACGCAAGTCGGGTCTGTGAACCATGTGGGTCAATGACTTTTAAATGGGACCTGAGAGAAAAATGACATTTACTACTTGAAATGACCACTGAACTAAAATAGTGTTTTGCCAAACATGAAGAGCAATTAAAGCCAAAATGTTAGATAACAACTAGGATAGGCCTTTATCTGCTGTAATCGGGAATTAATCATTATATTAAAATGTCTCAGGCGGGTTACGTAAGAAGGAAATGAACGGGCTCTAGCTGACCCAATATCCCATATAGGCTTCTTTTACAGCTGTTAATAAGCCATTAACAGACTCATGATAAAATGGAGCAACACTAAGCGATGTCGCCCTCTGCTGCATGTTCAGGAAACTAATGCGTTTTATCCCCGAGAATCACGACCTGCCATGAAATTGGCAGTAAAGAAAATGATACAAATAAATAGTCCAATTACACTTGGCTAAATAAAAAAAAAACATTAAAAATGTACATTTTCATAAGAATATTTGATTAAAATGTTAACATAATATTAAAATATATGTTAACATATAATAATAAAATATTGGTCAAAATGTGAACTCTAAATACATTTTCAAAACATAGGCCTAATGAGAATATATTGAACTTTTAATATATTTTAATGAAAAAAAAAATGTAAATGTATAATTTATAGAGATGCTGAAAAAAATAAACACTAAACCAATCCAGATTTTTGTCTAGCAATTGTGAGTAAAAAAAATAAATTAAAAAAAATTGCGAAATGTTCACTTGCAATTATAAGAAAAAAATTCTAAATGTATATCTTGCATTTATGACTTTTTTGTATTATAACATAAATAATTTTACAAATCTTTATTTAGTAATCCAAACTGACTGGACATGGTATTTCAGTGGTCAAATGGTGAACTCTCAATGAAATTGTTTTTTTAATGTGCAACATTCATAATTTATATAGGCTCTGAAAACACTAAGCGTTTAAAAGTATTCTTGTGATTCTAAATGAGTTGTACTGTATAAAAATACAAATTATATTGATGTTGCATTAATTTTCTATAAAAACATACTTGTAAATTTTAGAGAATTAAATAAGTTACTGCTCTGACATGACAAAACTGCAGAAAATGACATGACAAAACTGTATTTATTTCCTCCCACAAACTTTCCTGAGAATAAACATCTATGAAAACGATTACAAGCAAACACTTGTGAAAATACATCTGCAAACATTCAATGTCGAAAGCACTGCTTTCATTATCATCCAGAAGCATAAATAAAGCAAGTTGTACCAGTTCATTTCAGTTCAATTCATCCTCCAGCTTTCTCATTGGATGAAACCGTATGTCTGACAGCCAATCAGGGATCAGATCTAGGGTGTGGCGGGTTTGGCCACATTGGCCCGCACTCGGGCCTGGTCCACAGCGTCCAGCAGGTTTTTGGAGTCCATGGCCAGCGTGTGAGCGGCCGCCAGCATCTGTTTCTTACACTCGTCCTTCAGAGACGTGACGGCGTTCTGCTGAGCCAGACGCATCTTACTGATCAGCTCGGCCAGATCCTTATTCAGCAACTTCTGAGTTCCTTCAATCTGACGAGCAGAGAGCAGCCAGAACAACACTTTATACTTTCTAATGTATAGAAATATTATGGATTCCCAGAAAAAAAAATAAAGGCAATTATGAGTTTTTATCTCATAATTCTTTTATCTTGCAATTCTGAGGGGGAAAAAGTCAGAATTTATGAGATGGTACAAATCTAACAATTTGACTTTTTCTTCTTAAAATTTGTTACAATCCCATTGAGAGGAAAAAGTCAACGCTAGTTTTCTGGCATGGTACAACAAATTAAAATGGTGTTCGAGGAAAACGTCACAGATCTTAGACAAAAGCGTGCAATTAACCTTTTCTCTCTAGATATTTGGCAAAACACACTGTCTTGTCTCTTGCATTCAAAGTTAAATTTCATCTTTATTATTTATTATTATCTGGGCATAGCGTTTTGATTATTTAGTTGACAGTGGTGCATGGGGACATAACCTGACTCAACAACGCACTCTCATTCTCTTTCCCGCACTTTATGTCAACTGTTTCCTGACCATCGTTTACAACACTGTTCGTCAAAGTCTTATTTATAGGGCTACGTCGACTAACCAAACTCATTCATCTCATAACGGTGCAGCGACTTTTTATACTTAGTTCCCATATTTCATCAACAATATACATCACTTTGATTGTAAACCACAACATACAGCAGCATTTTAAAGGTCATATATGCAGGCTAAAAATAACATTTTTTTTTATTTGGTGTAATGAAATGTGTTTATATAGTTTAAGGTTCAAAAAACACATTTTTTTCCACATACTGTACATTATTGTCTCTCCTCTATGCCCCGCCTTTTTGAAATGCGCCAAAGTTCTAGGTTCTGAAAAATCGGGGTGCTTGTGTATGGCCAGACTATCCAGTGCGTTGTGAGTGGCCGACTACTCGATCGTGTGACCGCAAATGGCTTGTACGCGCCCTCACCCCTACTGTGATGGCTGTCCCTCCCGAGCGATGATTAAAAACATTAAACCCATTACAAACAAGGCATTTGTTGTATTTGACATAATTACTGATTATAATGACTTTATACTGTCTTTTTACCCGTTTGTGTTGGCCTTGCACATCGTGCGCGTAAACATAAATCCTGTCTCGTTTGTGATCGGAGATGACAAACAACAAGTGCACTCTACACTGCGAACAAAATTACACCTTCTTTCTTTGGCGGGGGGGGGCTGGGGGTGTTTGGGTGGCGTTATGCAAATCTTCCCGCATAGTGAGGTAGACATGTGGGGGTGTGTTAGAACGAGTCGTTTTAGGAGGGCGTGGACGAGTCTAAACTTTAAGAATATCTCTTTTGGGTTTGAGACTTTAATCTTTGCAACTTTTACAGATCTTCTTCTTCCAAGGAGCTGTCCACACTGTCCAAAGAGAAACGGCACAAATTGAACATTGCCATCATATGACTCGCTTTAGATGTTTCTTTGTATGTTTTTAAAATCTCAAAAGGAATACACAAACTAGATAATTAATTTCTGTGTTTTTCTGCTAGCATAATGTTTCACATATGACTATGGCTCAACATCTGCCTCCGTCTTTTTTTATTCATAGTTCGCTGGCAAGTATAATGGAAATATCCAAAGCCTCTGTCATCTCTAAAAGAAGCTGATTCTATGCTGTCCACTTATGTTGTAATGTATTACTTGTTTTGTTAACTGGTACCCTTCCCTTACAAAAATTTACCATGGTTTTTTCTTAAAAAAAGCCCATGTACCATGGTGACCACAAGTATTATTGTTTTGCTACACTACCATTGTTTAACCCTGGTATCTGTAGAAAAAAATGTATCGGCTCAAGTGGTATCTCTACTACCACACTTTTACTATATAAACCAATGGTTTCATTTTCCTTAAGGGGATTTGTACTGTGTATACGTATTTCATTTTTCTTGTTTTGTTTTTCTATAACTGTACACTGCTTTACTGGTTTGATGTTTCAGACTGTTTCATAAGAAAAAAGAAAGAAAGAAAGAAAAAAGAAAAAGATTGCGATACAACGCTCCGAAGTCCGATCTGAATAAACATGATTCGCGTCCAGGCTTTGACGCCTGAATGTGATTCACGAACACCGCTCCACAAGTTCTGATCTAACTTCATGATTTGTCATCACGTGCCTCCATATTCCCCATCTACTTCCAGCTCCGAAGTCCCGATCTGAATCAAATGATTCGCGATACGCGCTTTGAAGTCCCGATCTGAATCAAATGACTCACGATAAGCGCTCCGAAGTCCCGATCTAATTCAAATGACTCATGATAAGCGCTCCAAAGTCCCGATCTGAATCAAAAGATTCACAAACCATCTCCGAAGTCCCATCTATCAAATACTCACGATAATGCTCCGAAGGTCCCGATCTGAATCATGACTCATGATAGCGCTCCGACGAGTTCCCGATCTGCAATCAAATACCGCGATAAGTGCTCCAAGATCCCGATCTAATCAATGACATCGTCGATAAGCGGCCCGAATTCCCGCTGAATCAAATGACTCATGAAACGCTCCGAAGTCCCCGATCGTAATCAAAGGACTCGCGATAACGCTCCGAAGTCCCCTCTTCAATCAAATGACTCGCGATAATCTCCGATAGATTCCCGATCTGAATCAATGACTCACGATAAACGCTCCAGCAACTCCCGACTCATTCCAATTACTCGCGATAAGCGCTCCGAATTCCCGATCTGATCAAATGACATCGCAATAAGACGCTCCTCCTCCTGAAGTCCCGAGTTCTATCAAAGTGACTCCCGGTTAATTGTCGAAGAGTCCCGATCTGAATAAATGACTCGCGATAAGTGCGCTCCGATCCCGATCTGATCAATGACTCATTGATTTAAAAAAAAGCTCTCCAAAGTCCCGATCTGAATCAAATGACTCACGATAAGTGCTCCGAAGTCCCGATCTAATTCAAATGACTCATGATAAGCGCTCCAAAGTCCCGATCTGAATCAAATGACTCACGATAAGCGCTCCGAAGTCCCGTCGATCAAATGATTCGTGATAAGCGCTCCGAAGTCCTGATCTGAATCAAATGATTCATGAACCATTTCCGAAGTCCCGATCTGAATCAAATGACTCACGATAAGCGCTCCGAAGTCCCGATCTAATTCAAATGACTCATGATAAGCGCTCCAAAGTCCCGATCTGAATCAAATGACTCACGATAAGCGCTCCGAAGTCCCGATCTAATTCAAATGACTCGCGTAACGCTCCCGAATCCCCCGATCTGAATTCAAATGACTCATGATAAGCGCTGCCGAAGTCCCGATCTTTCAAATGACTCGCTATAGCGCTCCGAGTCCCATCTGAATCAAATGACTCGCGACTAAGTTCTCCGAAGCCCCGATCTAGAATCAATGACTCACGATAGCGATCCTCCGAAGTCCCGATCTAATTCAATGACTCGCATAAGCGCTCCGAAGTCCGATCTGAATCAAATGACCTCGCAATGTTGCGGCCCCGGAAGCTTCCGCTACTGCTTTATCCCTCCTTGTTAACGCAAATGACTCCCCGATAGGACGATCCGAAGTCCCGATCTATTCAAATTACCTGCTGTAGCGCTCCGAGTCCCTACTCCCTAATCAATGACTCGCGATAAGCGCTCCGAGTATCCCGATCTTTAATACAAATGACCCGATAACGCTCCGAAGTCCCCCGATCTGAAATCAATGACTCCTGAGTCATGTGCTCCAGAAGTCCGGATCTGATCAAATACTCTCGATAGGTCTCCGAAGGCTCCCGATCGACTTCTCATCACTGACGCGCGCGTTCACTTAACGCTCCTCAACGCTCCGAATATCCCGATCCTTACCTCCTCAATACTTCTGTCGCGTAAGCGCTCCGGAGCTCTTCTATCTCCCATCTGAATCACCCATTGGACCTCGCGATAGCCTCAAGTCCCGATCTGAATCAAATGACTCACGATAAGTGCTCCGAAGTCCCGATCTAATTCAAATGACTCATGATAAGCGCTCCAAAGTCCCGATCTGAATCAAAAGATTCACAAACCCACTCCGAAGTCACGATCTGAATCAAATGATTCGTGATAAGCGCTCCGAAGTCCTGATCTGAATCACTTACTGCACTGATCAGCGCTCCGATCCCGATCTTAATCAAATAGACTTCGTGATAAGCGCTCCGAAGTCCTGATCTGAATCAAATGATTCGCGATACGTGCTTTTGAAGTCCCGATCTGAATCAAATGACTCGCGTTAAGCGCTCCGAAGTCCCGATCTAATTCAAATGACTCATGATAAGCGCTCCAAAGTCCCGATCTGAATCAATGACTCCAATAAGCGCTCCGAATTCCCGATCTGATCAATGACTCACATAAGTGCTTCCTAATTCCCCGCTCTGAATCAAATGACTCGCGATAATTGCTCCGAGGCCAGATCTGAATCAATGACTCATGATAGCGCTCCAAATCCCATCATAATCAAATGACTCAGCGATAAGTTGCTCCGAAGATCCGCTCTGATCAATAGACTCATGAAAGCGCTCACAAAGTTCCCTATCTGAATCATGACTCACGAAGGCTCCGAATCCCGATCTGAACAAATGACCTCATGATAAGGCGCTCCGAAGATTCCCGATCTGAATCATGACTCCGATAACGCTCCGAGTCCCGATCTGAATCAATGACTCACGATAGTGTCGAAGTCCCGATCTTAATCAATACTCATGATAAGCGTCCGAAGTCCCTATCTTATCAATGACTGCGATAAATTGCTCCGATCCCCGATCTGAATCAAATGATTTGTGATACGCATTTTGAAGTCCCGATCTGAATCAAATGACTCATGATAAGCGCTCCGAAGTCCCGATCTTAATCAAATGACTCGCGATAAGCGCTCCGAAGTACCGATCTGAATCAAAAAATTCGCTATACGCGCATTGAAGTTCCGATCTGAACCAAATGATTCACAATAAGAGCTCCGAAGTTCCGATCTACTGTCAATACTCGCTATAGAGCGCTTCCGAATCCCGCTCTGACATCAAATGACTCTGCAATAATGCTCCAAAAGATCCCTTCTGAAATCAAATGCTGCCACGATAAGTCGCTCCCGAACATCCCGAGTCTATTCGAATGACCTCGCGATAAGCCTCCGAAGTCCCGATCCTTATCAAATGACATCCGATAAGCTCATGCCGAGTCCCGATCTGAATCAAATGACTCACGATAAGCGCTCCGAAGTCCCGATCTAATTCAAATGACTCGCGATAAGCGCTCCGAAGTACCGATCTGAATCAATGACTCGCAATAGATGCTTCGTGCCGAAGCTCTCTAATCGGATCCAAATGACTCCTGATAAACACCGCTTACCTGAAGCTCCCATCTAATCAATGACCTCGTCGATAAGCGCGTCCGAGTCCGATCTGAATCAAATTAACTCGCGATAATTGCTCCGCCCTCTTCCGCGTCTGACTCAATGACTCACGATAAGCCGCTCCGAAGTCCGTCCTCTTCTAATGACTCGCGAGTAAGCGCATCCGACGCCTCCCGACTCTGATCCATGACTTCGCAATAAGTGCTATCCCCCGCATCCCGATCGGAATCAAATGACTCCCTTGTAGCCTCTCCGAAGCTCCCGTCTAATTCAATGACTCGCGATAAGTCGCTCCGAAAGTCCCCGATCTTAATCAATGACTCGCTCTTCATCATCTCGCTCCGACATCCCCGATCTGAATCAAATGCCTTCACGATAATCCTCTCCCGAGCCTCCCTAATCAAGTCAAATGACCTCCGATACGGCTCTCCTCCGTCCAGACTTACCCGATCTGAATCAACATGACTTCGCAATATGTCCCGAAGCTTTTCCTATCTGACTCAAATGACCGACACTGATGAACGACTCTAGGGGACCTCCTGTCCCGACTAATTCAAATGACTCGCGATATCGCCTCCCGAGATCCCGATCTGATCAGGACTCGCGATAAGTGCTCCAAGTCTCGTTATCTGAATCAATGACTCGCGTAATGCTCATCCGAAAGTCCGATCTATAACTCAAACTGCGGGTTCGCGATAAGGCGCTCCGAAGGTCCCCCGTATCTATACAATGAACTCGCATAAGCGCTCCGAGTCTCCCCGATCTGAATCCAAATGACTCCGAGAGTGCTTCCCGAAGTCCCGAGTTGAAGTCACAATGACTCCGATAAGTCGTTCCGAGGCGGGGGGTCCCGATCTGAATCGATGACTCACGCTAGATTCGTCCGGGAAGGGGGGGGATCCCGATCTGAATCAAATGACTCGCGATAAGTGCTCCGAAGTCCCGATCTAATTCAAATGACTCGCGATAAGCGCTCCGAAGTCCCGATCTTAATCAAATGACTCGCGTTAAGCGCTCCGAAGTCCCGATCTAATTCAAATGACTCATGATAAGCGCTCCAAAGTCCCGATCTGAATCAAATGACTCGCAATGCCCGAATCCTAGAGCAGATCTTATGCAATAACCTCGAGATAGTTACCCGACGTCCCGTCTTGAACAAATGACTCCGATAAGCGCTCGAAGTCCCGATCCTTATCAAATTACTCGCGATAAGCGCTCCGAAGTCTCCGATCTGAATCACATGACTCTCGATCAGTGCTCCGAGTCCCGATCTAATTCATTAAGACGCGCGATAATGCTCCGAAGTCCCAGTCTGAATCAAATGACTCACGTAAGCGCGCTCATACCGAGTCCGCTATCTAATTCACATGACTCGCTTTACGGCGCTCCGAATTCCCGATCTAATCAAATGACTCGCATAAAGAAAGCGCTCCGAAGACCCGATCTGACAAATGACTCCGATAAGCGCTCCGAAGCTCCCGATCTAATTTCAATGAACTCGCGATAAGCGCTCCGAAGGTCCCGATCTGAACTCAAATGACCGCAATAAGTGCTTCCGAGTCCGATCTGATCAATGATCACCGATACCGCTCCGAAGTCCCGAATCTAATGCAAATGCAGCGATAAGCCTCCAAAGTGCCGATCTGAATCAAATGACTCGCGATAAGTGCTCCGAAGTACCGATCTGAATCAAATGACTCGTGATAAGCGCTCCGAAGTCCCGATCTGAATCAAAAGATTCACGATCCGCGCTCCGAAGTCCCGATCTGAATCAAAATTGACTCGCGATAAGCCGCCGAGTCCGATCTCGAATCAATGACTCGCTCGCTTCGAAGTTCTGATCTGAATCAAATGATTCATGAACCATTTCCGAAGTCCCGATCTGAATCAAATGACTCGCGATAAGTGCTCCGAAGTCCCGATCTGAATCAAATGACTCACGATAAGTGCTCCGAAGTCCCGATCTGAATCAAATGACTCGCAATAAGCGCTCCGAAGTCCCGATCTGAATCAAAATATTCCCAATACATGCTCCGAAGTCCCGATCTGAATCACATGCCTCGCTATCTCTTAGCGCTCGAAGTCCCGATCTTAATCAATGACTCGGCGATAGCGCTCCGAAGTCCCATCTTGAAGCAAAGACTCGCGATAAGTGCTCCGAATCCCGATCCCTGAATCAATGACTCTCGATATTGCTCCGAAGTGCCCGATCTGAATCAAATGACTCCGCGATAAGCGCTCCGAGTCCCGATCTTAATCAAATGCTCGCTATAAAGCGCTCCTAAGAGTCCCGATCTGAATTCAATGACTCGCGATAAGTGCCCTAAGTCCCGTCTAATTCAAAATGACTTCGCGATAAGGTGCTCCGAATCCCGATCTGATCAATGCACTCGCGATAACGCGGTCCGAAGTCCTATCGAATTCAAATGAACTCGTCGTAGCTCTCCGAAGTCCCGATCTGAATCAAACGATTCGCGATACATGCTCCGAAGTCCCGATCTGAATCAAATGACTCGCGATAAGTGCTCCGAAGTACCGATCTGAATCAAATGATTCGCGATACGTGCTTTTGAAGTCCCGATCTGAATCAAATGACTCATGATAAGCGCTCCAAAGTCCCGATCTGAATCAAATGATTCGCGATAAGTGCTTTGAAGTCCCGATCTGAATCAAATGACTCGCGATAAACGCTCCGAAGTCCCGATCTGAATCAAAAGATTCACGAACACGCTCCGAAGTTCCGATCTGAATCAAATGATTCGCGATACGTGCTTTTGAAGTCCCGATCTGAATCAAATGACTCGCGATAAGTGCTCCGAAGTCCCGATCTAATTCAAATGACTCGCGATAAGCGCTCCGAAGTCCCGATCTAATTCAAATGACTCATGATAAGCGCTCCAAAGTCCCGATCTGAATCAATGCGCACGATAAAGTGCTCCGAAGTCCCCGATCTGCATCAATGACTCGCGATAAGTGCTCCGAGTCCCGATCTGAATCCAATGATCACGATAAGCGCATCCCGAAGTCCGATCTATTCAATTGCTCGCGATAAGCCTTCCGAAGTCCCATCTTAATCAATGACATCGCTGATAAGCCGTCCGAAGATTCCCGTCTTCATCAAAATGACTCGCGATAACGCTTCCGAAGTCCCCGATCTGATCAATGACTCGCGATGTGCTCCAAAGTGCCGATCTGAATCAAATGACTCGCGATAAGTGCTCCGAAGTCCCGATCTAATTCAAATGACTCGCGATAAGCGCTCCGAAGTCCCGATCTTAATCAAATGATTCGTGATAAGCGCTCCGAAGTCCTGATCTGAATCAAATGATTCATGAACCATTTCCGAAGTCCCGATCTGAATCAAATGACTCACGATAAGCGCTCCGAAGTCCCGATCTAATTCAAATGACTCATGATAAGCGCTCCAAAGTCCCGATCTGAATCAAAAGATTCCCGATAGTGCCTCCCGAGCCCGATCTGAACAAATGACTGTCGCGTTCATGCTCCGAAGTCCCGATCTAAATGCAAATGCTCCTGATAAGCGCTCCAAATCCCGATCTTCAATCAATGACTCGCGAATAAAGCGCTCCGAAGTTCAGATCTAAATCAGAAGATTCGCGATACGCGCTCCGAAGTCCCTATCTGAATCAAATGATCCGCGATCTAAGTTCCAATCTGAATCAAAAGATTCACGAACCCACTCCGAAGTCCCGATCTGAATCAAATGACTCGCGATAACCTCCGTCCCGATCTTAATCAATGACTCGCGATAAGCGCTCACTCCGAAGTCCCGATCTGAATCAAATGATTCGCGATACGTGCTTTTGAAGTCCCGATCTGAATCAAATGATTCGCGGTAAGTGCTTTGAAGTCCCAATCTGAATCAAATTATTTATGATCCGAAGTCCCGATCTTAATCAAATGACTCGCGATAAGCGCTCCGAAGTCCCGATCTAATTCAAATGACTCGCGATAAGCGCTCCGAAGTCCCGATCTGAATCAAATGATTCATGAACTCACTCCGAAGTCCCGATCTGAATCAAGCGGTTCATGATTTGTGCTCCGAATTCCCGATCTGAATCAAACGATTCCTGATTCACGCTCCGAAGTCCCGATCTGAATCAAATGACTCGCGATAAGTGCTCCGAAGTCCCGATCTAATTCAAATGACTCGCGATAAGCGCTCCGAAGTACCGATCTGAATCAAATGATTCGCGATAAGTTCTCCGAAGTCCCGATCTGAATCAAATGACTCGCGATAAGTGCTCCGAAGTCCCGATCTAATTCAAATGACTCATGATAAGCGCTCCAAAGTCCCGATCTGAATCAAATGACTCACGATAAGCGCTCCGAAGTCCCGATCTAATTCAAATGACTCATGATAAGCGCTCCAAAGTCCCGATCTGAATCAAAAGATTCACAAACCCACTCCAAAGTTCCAATCTAAATCAAATTATTTGCGAACCCGCTCCGAAGTCCCGATCTGAATCACAATGACTCGCGATAATCCTCCGCAGTCCGAATCTGAATCCATGACCTCGCGATAACGCTCCGAAGTCCTGTCTAAATTCGAATGACTCGCGATAAGCTCTCCGAACAGTCCCGATCTGAATCAATACTCGCATAACGCTCCGAAGTCCCGTCTGAATCAAATGATTCGCGATACTTGCTCCGAAGTACCGATCTGAATCAAATGACTCGTGATAAGCGCTCCGAAGTCCCGATCTGAATCAAATCATTCGCAATGTGCTCTGAAGTCTCGATTTGATAATGACTCGCGATAATCTCCAAGCTCCCAGCTGATCAAATGACTCGCGATAAGCGCTACCGAAGTCCCGATCTGAATCAATGAACATCGCGATAAGTGCTTCCGAAGTAACGATCTGATCAATACATTCGTGATCAGCGCTCGAGTCCCCGGAATCTGAATCAAATGACTCGCGATACCGCTATCCGGTCTCCGATCGCCTGAATCATGACCGCGATAAGTGCTCCCAATCCCGACTAATCAAATGACTCGGCTCTAGGAAGCTCATCGGCGTCCCGATCTGATCAAATGACTCGCGATAATGCCCGAAGTCCCGTCTGAATCAATGACTCCGATAATCGCTCCGATACCGATCCTGATCAAATACCCCCGTGATAAGCGCTCCGAAGTCCCGATCTGAATCAAATGACTCGCGTTAAGCGCTCCGAAGTCCCGATCTAATTCAAATGATTTGCAATACGTGCTTTGAAATCACTATCTGAATCAAATTATCTGTGATCCGATTGGAGCGCTTTGAAACAGTCAATCATTCTGCGATGCAATGTTTTTTAACTGATTTGGAGTTTCGAAAAGCTCTGTTTCACCCATCACTACGTGCTTTTTAAAACCATTACAAGTGATTTCTAATGATGGTTTTTAAATGAATGGTTCCTGTCTGATCTGGTTTTTTAAATGAAATGGAGTTTGAATCAATCGGAGCGGTTCCAGAGTAAATGACTCACTCAATTGAATAATTTTGTCTGTTCCTGTTTTGGTTTTTTTCGCCTTCAGCCATGTTTACATAACACTGTCAGTACTACTACTGGCTTAGCTCGCTAGTTTTATGAAATTAACTGAAATAAGTGTAAAAAGTATTATGTTTACAAATAAAATATTCAAATTTCCAACACAAATACGAACATATTCAGGTGAGGTAACCAGCATACTGCTAACTAGTAATTATTGCTAGGGACAATTTAGTAATTTCTGGATATTGTGAGACATGTCCCTAGTGTCCCTAGTGTCCCTACTAAATTCTACGCCCTTGATTGTCATCATTTATCTCACGATATGAGAAAATCTTACAATTTAACAATCTAATTGAAATAAAAAGTAACAGTTACACTTTTTTAATTTTTTGGAAAAAAGCTTTGAGAATATATAGCTCAAGTTGAGTAATTCACAATAGCTTTAGTTTCACGATGCTTTACCTCCATTCTGATGGACTCATGTAGAGCCGGGAGGATGTCGTCCACACTGCGGATCAGACTGCGCAACGTCATTCCTACCAACTGCCAAATAAGACAAAAATGACCTTACTGAACACAGAAACACGACCAATCACTCCATCATTAAGGAAAAAAAAACAATTAAGAAATACAATGTTCAAAGTCATCCTACCTTCACCACAGTGACGTACTCTGAGGCTGGTAACGTGTTGACATCGTTCTTCAGCTGCATCACGACCTTCACCATCTCCATCACGTTATGATAGACCATGTCATCCGTGCGGTCCAGTTCTGCTGTCGGCGCCGGCTATGATGGACAGAACAGTCAGTGCTAATACATGCAGCAAATCATTGCATTAATGTTGGATTTGCATGCATTGGATGCATGGATTTTATTAGAACAAATGTGACCGTGGAGCACAAAAGCAGTCTTAAGTCGCTGGGGTATATTTGTAGCAATAGCCAAAATACCCTTGTATGGTCAAAATTATAGATTTTTCTTTTAATGCCAAAAATCATTAGGATAATAAATAAAGATCATGTTCCATGAAAAATATTTTATAAATTTCCTACTGTAAATATATCAAAATGTAATTTTTGATTAGTAATATGCATTGCTAAGAATTTTATTTGGACAACTTTAAAGGTGATTTTGTCAATATTTAGATTTTTTGGCACCCTCGATTCCAGATTTTCAAATAGTTGTATCTCGGCCAAATATTGCCCTATCATAACCACACGTCAATGGAAAGCTTATTTATTCAGATTTTATCAATGATGTATATACAAAATGTGACTGGTTTTGTGGTCCAGGGCCACACATAATGAGAATCTTTCTTGTCTTGTGATTTAAATCATGTAAGTGTTGCTTCAGTATTAAGATAATTTTCTTAGTTTTTGTTGATATATAGAATTAGCTTTTATTTCTATACATTCAGTTTTCAGGTCATTTTTAGTACACCCAATTTTTCATTTTGTTTGTGTATTCACATTTTTTTTTTTATTAATGTAACATAAATACAAGCTACACTAGTAACATAATATTATAAAATACTAACACTGTCTACCACTTTTCTTAAACATGAACGTGCCATGGCTGAAATCAGATTGCAGAGCCGTTGCAGTTTTTATTTTATATTTTATAGTTTATGATTTCGTCATTTTGGTTTTATCATTATTAACTTTTCTATTTCGCTTGTTTAGTTTTAGAAATGTTACTAGCTTCCATTTAGACTTATTCAGTTAGTTGACCCAAGACAACATTTTCTCGTTTTTTTTTTAAGTTCAAGTTTTAATCTCATATTTATATTTAATTTTATTTCAGCTGTGTTTTAATTAACACATTTTTAATATGTACGTTTTAGTTTTAATTAATGATAACAACACTGGTGCAAGATGAAATGTTTTGGCCCATTCTCCTTTTTATAGGCTGTAAATGTATAAATAATTTCAATAATTCAAAGATAATCTCAACTTTTAGGAGTATTATTAGCATTTTAATGGCCTTAATTATAACAGACATGAAATAAAAAAGCTGTTTTTTATTATTATAAAAATAAAATAGTTTATAGCTGCTATGGGCTTTTTATTACATTTTAAATTATTTCATTACTTATTTCAGTTTTATTTTTATTTTTTTTAGAACTTAAACTTAAATGAAAATGAGAAATGTTGGCAACTAGCTGAAACAAAATAAGTTTACAATTTTTAGTATTTCACTTTTATTTTATTTCTAATGTTTATATTTCAAGTCTGTTCCAAAGGTTAGAACTGAGCTGGGAAAAAAGGCTTTTAAGTATGCTGCTCCCTCTTCATGGAACAAATGACAGAAATCTATGAAAATTAATACGCTGGTCTCATTGGTCGCTTTTAAGAGGATGTTAACTGACTTGGAGGCAGTCACATCTGGCTGTAGATGTTCTGCCTGATGTGTTATTGATTGTGGTTTATTTTAAAGGATTCGCTATTTCAGTTGTTTTATGTTACTATATTTTGTACCTGTATGTATGTATGGTTGTACTGCTGCCTAACTTGGCCAGGACACTCTTGAAAAAGAGATTTTTAATCTCAGTGAGTTTCTTCCTGGTTAAATAAAGGTAAAAAAAAAACAAAAAACTATAATAACCCTGAACCATGTTGAACTTCTTTTAAAAATAAAAAAACTAACTCAGCAGTCTCTCAATTTTATTTATACCCCAAAGCCATTTTTACTCTCATTTGGTGCTGCTGACCAAAGCTACTATTAGCCACTGCATACAGCAGCTCGGAGACAGGAGATCAGTTTCATTTCAGCTCACAGAGGCTGAAGTCTGAAGATTGGTGGAGAGAGAATCTCAGAAAAAACCTCCCTCATCCTCGTTCTACTGAGCCATTATCAAGGTGAGCTCACAAGGCCCAAAGCTCATCAGGTTTTAGTCACAGAGCTCCCAGTAAAACCGCCGCTTTGATTGCTGCAATCTGCTCGTCTGGAAACTTCCAAAGGACGGCTGACACCTTTACTGAGCGGCTTCAAAAAGAGATCAGAAGTCTCTGCTGGCCTTCAGCCCGTCCCTAACCGCATTAAAAACCACAATTACCTGAGCGGACACCCGCGGGGGCTTCTCCGGAGGAGCCTGGAAAGGAGCTGAGAGAAACAAAGTCAAAAGACAGCTGAAGATGGTATATGGAAGTGATCATTAAGATAACAATGGCTACTGACTGAAATAAGAAAGAGTAAAGGACTAGGTGCATCAAAGCCAGTGTTGTTATTGTTAACTAAAACTACAATTTTCGGTAACTGAAATAAAATTGAAATGAAATAAACTGTCCATATGAGATGAAAACCAACTTTAAAAAGCGTAAATGATGACAGATTGTTGTCTGGCAAGTAACTGAAAAAACATTTAATTTAAAATATACAACTGCCATAACTCAAACCATGATATATTATATTACAAGATCTATAAAATAAAAGATAATATCAATGCAAAAATATAATAGTAAAATGCACTCAAAAGACAAAGCCAAAATAATTCAAAGCTAAAAATGTAAAAGATTAAAAAATTTAATCTAAATAGTACATAAATAATACTAATACTAATCAATGCTCAAACATACCGCATACATGTTGTATAGACGTGCAACGTAAAATGACAACTCTGTAATTTGGGTGAAATTTCCTTTAATCTGTGTGTTTCGATTCTTTGTTTATAAAGTTTTGGTAGTTTTGTGCTGTTAAAATGACTGGACCTTGGCTTGGCTCATGTTTTCCTGACATCTAACATAAAAAAGGAAAATGGATTTAATGTTGGTGTATTAAGTGCAGAAACATGAAAGACAAAAGTCTGATGGTACAAGATAAATAAAAATGAGCTTCTATTTAATAAAATATTTCATATATCATAATATGATTATTTTACCACTTTTAGCCTTGTGTCTTCAATTGGCGATGGATCCTGGAAGAGACAGACAACTACGATAGCAGAAAGTCACAGAATGATGAACCCATTTACTTTCGATGGGACACTTATTTCAAGACGACAAGATCAAATATAGACAGAACAACATAGGGAGTAAAAAGCAGCCCAAAACGGAAGTCATTATTCATGGAGGAGCAAGTCATTACTTTTGATCAAAGATTAAAAGAACTAATATTGTCTTCTATCTGCACTGAGTAATTATCCATAATATATCAGCACCTGTAAATATACATTGGCTTTTATGTTAACTTTACTCATTGTTATATGAACAGTCGTTTCAAGCCCCGTCGGCTGAGTCAATGCATTTTCATTTGTTACTCTACAACTTAACTCCTTGTAATGATCCCAGTGAGGATGCACATTGCCACAGTTTGTACACGAAGAGATGCTAACTGATACAACCCAAGCTTCTCTTCTTCTCCAGCACTTGTTGTCCTCCACATTTCCTTTTCGGCTCTTTAAAGTTTCCTGCACGCACTCGCCTCTCCATTTCCCGCCAGCCGCTGAGCGTCTTCCTTACTGTGGGCTCCAGGAAAACCTCGTTCCTCACAAACACACACACACCATGCGCTGCCATGTACTGCGTATGAGGAGAGCATCAAACTAGGAAATAATGTGCCCTCATGAAATCAGGATTTGGCAGCTTTGTTTAGCTTGTCATCATTAAGTCCATAATATGCTAAGATATTTTTTCAATGTATGCATTTAACCTGACATTTTTGTGAACTGGGCCTCAAGCTAGGGTTGTATCGTTTATTAAAACTTAAAAGTTAAACATTTGTTATGTGACAACAGCTGAAATAAATATAATCTAGATAAAAGTTAACCTTAAAACATAATTATAAAGACTATTATGTAAATAAATAATACTACAATTACACGATCACACACCAAGTAGTAAAATTACTATACAATAAAGCGAAATAGAAGATTTAAAGGGGTCGTATGGTGCTGCTAAAAAGAACATTATTTTGTGTATTTGGTGTACTGCAATGTGTTTATGTGGTTTAAGGTTAAAAAACCACATTATTTTCCACATACTGTAAATTATTTTTTCTCCTCTATGCCCCGCCTTCTGAAACACGTAGATTTTTACAAACTCAGACTCATCGGTCTGAAAAGCGAGGTGTGCTGTGATTGGCCAGCTATCTAGTGTGTTGTGATTGGCCAAATACCTTAAGCATGAAATGGAAATTTTACGCCCCTCACCATACTGTGATGCCGGGGCCGGCCGGAGCGACAATTCAAAAACATTAAAACCCATTATAAAAAATGCATTTGTTGCATCCAGTGGGGACATACTTCCTGATTATATGACTTAAACTGTCTTTTTTACGCGTCTGCGATTGAAGTGGCGGATATCGTCCTCTTTATGGAAGACCAACCAAGTAGTTTTCGCTTGTCACAAGCTAAAAACACGTGGCCTAGCGTTATCGAAAGCCCCGCTTAGCGTGAGCTTAGCAAGGTGAGCTTCAGCGGCGGGGTCGAGAAACTGCGGTCCCGTTGAAGGAGCGGTGAAACGTGAAGCCGATCCGGCGATCCACCGCACTAAGTTGATGTATTCCCTCAGCAACAAGCACAGATCAGCTCCAAAGTAGTTTCCCTTTTCCACAGTGCAGCCCAGCGTCTTCCAGGACCTGGCACAATACTACAGCGAGCGAGACCTAAAATTACGCCTTTCTCCCTCTTTCTTTGCGTGAACTTTGGCTCGTTATCGCAAATCTCCCCATATTGCGGTAGATATGTGGGGCATGTAGAACGAGCCGTTTTAGGTAGGTGTGGCTGACTCTAAACTTTTATAAGATATCTCTTTGGGTTTGAGACTTTAGTCTTTGCAATTTAACAGATCGTCTTTATGCACCAAGAGCTTGTAACAACTCCAAAGAGAAAGGAAAAATTTAAAATCGCATCATAATGACCCCTTTAATAACAAAGGCACTAACCAAATTATTAAACTAAAATTAAAATAAATACTGAATATAAAATAAAGCTATTCAAATATGAAATCCGCTATAATATAAATAATAAACTAAAATACCAGATCATGCACCAATGATCAATTAGAGGAAATTACTCAATAATATAAAGTTAAAAGCCTAACAAAGTTCCTAACTTCACTAATCAATGAAACTGAACAGTTTAGATGTTTCAGGCCAGGCCTCTTATTTCACTTGTGAGTTGGGGCAAATCAGACATGAATGCTGAGTTCCAACACTTCCTTTTCCATGGTGAAAATCTTTACCCCTTAACCCTTTTTTACGAATAAACTCAAGATCTTTGCAATTTAACATGGCAAAGGCCTTTAGATTACACTGCCCAAGTTTGGTGTTGATCTGAATTAATCTCTAAGATCGTTAGCGTAAAACTGCCACTTTCCTTCAATGAAAACTCAAGATCTTCGCAATTTAAAGCTGCAGTCCATAACTTTTTTTGTGTTCAAAATTTACAAAATGTATGTAATAAGCGAGTACATCGTGAATCCATTTTCCAAACCGTGTTTTTTGGCTTGTCCTGAATCACTACGGTACACCTATGATAAGTGTTTATATTCAGACTATTTAGACTGGTTCGGGTAGATACCGCTGCGGAGTAACCCCGTACCCTGGCGTGATTCGTCATCGACAATAGCAGAGAGTTTCTCCAGCTACATGTTCTTTTCCGCAGATGCACGCGTCCTGTTTAGTAAAGGGTTAGTTCCCCAAATTCTGTCTTAATTACCTCCCCCTCATGTTTTGTTCCACCCCTAAACCTTACCGTTCATCTCGAACACAACTAAAATATTTTTTGATAATATGAGGGCTCTCTGACCCTCCCATAGACAGCAAGTTAACTACCACGTTCAAGGTCCAGAAAGGTACCAAGAACATCGACAAAATAGTCCATTTGACATCAGTGGCTCAACTTCAGTTTAGCGAAGCTACGAGAATACTTTTTGTGCAAAGAAAACAAAAATAACGACTTTGTTCTGCATTTTCGTCTCTACTGCGTCACTTTTTTGCGTTCACGACAGTACCATGACGCGTGCGGGTTGGCGGGTTGACAATAGTAACACTCACATTGAACCACACTGATGTCACAATGTCTACTTGTCGACATCTTGGTACTTTTCTGGCCTTGACAGTGGTAGTTACCTTGGTGGTAGGGTCAGAGGCCTCCTATCTCATCAAAATTCTTAAATTGTGTTTCCGAATATGAACGCAAGGTCTTACGGGTTTGGAACAAAACGAGGGTGAGTAATTAATTACAGAATATTCATTTTTGGCTGAACTAACCCTTTAACTGTTAGAGCGCCAAAAGTTACGGACTGCAGCTTTAATGTCACACAGGGCTTTAGATTACACTGAGCAAATTTGGTGTTGATCTGTTTAAATCTCTAGGAGTTCATTTAACACCACGCAAACGGCCCATGGCCCAAAACTGACTTCGTACCGGGGGACTATTTATTGTAGGTATTGGTGTGTTACATGTGAGTCTCACCATTTCATTAATGCATGTAAAACAGCTCCAGCACTTCGCTGAAATTTTATAGTGGCACTATTTGACTATTTTTTGCCACAACCACATTCTGAGACCTGCAGACTTAAATTTTGATCATGTTTAGGCCCTCAAAAATGCGATTCATTATGGAGAAGAAGAACAAACTGAGCAATTACAATAGGGTCCTCGCACCATCGGTGCTCGGGCCCTAAAAAGGTGATTCAAAATATTAATAGATACTATAATAGTATATAAATAATTGAAAAAAACTCAGGTCAATGCATCAAATTTTAGTTGAAGCACTAAAATTACTCAAATGTATACACATTTAGGCTAAATAGAAATATAATAAAAATATTAACAAAATGACTCAAACTTAACTAAATCTAAAATTACAAAAAATATAAACAGCTAATTTTAAATATTAATAAAGGCTAAAATACTAAATAATACTAAAATACCACTGTCTTGCACTACACCAAATTTTGTCAATAATCTGTAGCTCAAACACTAGTTCATGGTGTTAGCAACGTCAAGGCCATGGGTTCGATTCCCAGGGAATGTAACTGATATACCTCGAATGCAATTTGATAAGAAACCTTTGCCAAATACATAAATATAAATGCAAATGTAGTGAATCAGAATGTCCCTCTCCCTGAATTATAGCAGGTAGCAAATCATGGTTCATCTGTGCGTCCTTTGTTGTAGTAACATTCATACTTTATAATTTCCTTTCTCGAAAGGAAAGAAGCCATGAATAGGTTGCAAAGGAAGTGGCTAAAATTCATTCATTGCGAAAGAGTCTTTTTTCGTCTGTGCACAAGCTGTCGTTGGTGGTTTTGACAGAATGTGATTTAAACTAATGGCACTAGAACCCTTTAATATGTACCCACCTGAACTTCTTGTTTCAACAAGAAATACATTAACATAGGAAAGACAGCTCATTAGGTATTTTTGGACAGTGTTTAGTCTGTGAGTGCAATGCATGTTTCATTTAGCATTTTTAAGTTTTTTTTAAAGGGATAGTTCACCCAAAAATTTATATTTGCTGAAAATTTACTCACCCTCACCCATCCAAGATGTAGATGATTTTGTTTCTTCTTCATGAAACAGATTTGAAATGTAGCATTGCATCACTTGCTCACCAATAGATCCTCTGCTGTGAATGGGTGCCGTCAGAATTAGAGTCTGAACAGCTGATAAAAACATCATAATATTCTACAAGTAATCCACACCACGTCCAGTCCATCAGTTAATGTCTTGAAAAACAAAAAGCTGCATGTTTGTAAAAAAACAAATTCATGACTGCAATACAACCCATTCACTGCAAAGGATCCCTGTAAGCAGTGATGTAGCATTACACTGTTCATTAAAAGAAAAAACCTCATCTACAGCTGTATTCCGAAGGTGATTAAACTGTCAGCAAATTGAAATTTTTGGGTGAACTACTCCTTTAAACACACAGGAGCGTGTTTGCAGTACTGTAGGCAGGTGGCGCTCTTACCATACTGCCACGGCGAGGGGACGGCGGCAGGGTCAGCGTGCAGCCGGACACAAGCACAGGGCGCCAGTCTGGCGGGCTGGCGAGGGCTGGCGAACTAAAGCGCAGAGACTCGGGCAGCTGGAAAGTTGGGCGTGCAAGCAAGAACACACAGACAGACACAACTAAACCACAAGCTAAAACATATTCACACAGTGACATGCATAACATGGTGGTGTTGAGTGCAAATGCAGAAAAGCAGGCCGAAACCACAGCTGCTGGAAATGGTGTGACTTGACCTAGATAGACGTGACCAACATGAAGCTGCTATCTAGTTTACAGTTACGGTCTACCAATTTTAAAAGCATCACCCACCGAGTAAAACATATTGCTCAGAGGTTTCTCTTTCATTGCTCAGGAGACATAATAGAAGTTTCATTTAAATATCAACTTGTTTAATCTTGGGAAAATTTGATGAGAAAAGTTCATATTAGTTGATCTACTTATCACTACAAAGAAGCTGCATTTTGTGCAATTAAAACAACTACAGAATTAATAGGAGGAAAAATCACCTGGAGATGTAGACGTGGATTGAGAGTACTGAAACCTGATGGTTTCATTCTTGATGGCTTTTCACAAAACAAGAATAAAGATGAACAGAAAAGGAGTGAGTGTGATACACAGAACGAGAATAACAGCGTGAGAAAAACAGAGTGAAAAG
This sequence comes from Sinocyclocheilus anophthalmus, assembly GCA_018155175.1. Lineage (NCBI taxonomy): Eukaryota > Metazoa > Chordata > Actinopteri > Cypriniformes > Cyprinidae > Sinocyclocheilus > Sinocyclocheilus anophthalmus. The sequence continues at coordinate 26,212 of JADLZN010006332.1, forward strand.
ACAGACACCTTCGGTGGAGCATCAGTAAACGGGGTTATATTTATGGAGCGAGTTCTGGCTCGCAGCTCCTCCACCTTCACTTCCTTCTCCATTTTATGAACATCACTGTGGGAAGCAAATAGAAACATTTCATGTTACAGTTTGTTTGTTTTTTTTTTAAATGTTTTTTGTATTCTTTACATTTTTATTTTGTAATATTTATTAGATTTTTTTTATTTTTTATAATGTATATAATTGATTTGATTTTTTATATTATTTCATTTTTATTCTTTCATATTTTTTTATTTTAAATTTTTTTAATTTTTATTATTGATTTGATTTTGGGTATTATTATTTATAATCTTTTATATTTTTATATGATTGTAGTTTTATTATCTATTTAAAACAATTCTTAGTTTTATGATTTCATTGTATTTTATATTTTTAAATTTAATCTTTCCCACAATGTCCACGTTACAGTGTTAGCCATTTTTGTATTTATTATTGTTATTAGTATGTCTTTTTATTTAATTTTTTACACTATTTTTGTATTATTTCATCTTACTTATTTTTTAATATTAATTTTTATTTTTTTTTACATTTTAATATTTTTTTTATACGCATTTGTTACTTTTGATTATTTTTCATATTCAACCTTTCCCTCAAATCCACTTACACTTGTTAGTCAGTTTTGCATTGTTAGTTTATTATTATTTACATATATGTTGGTAATGTTTTTCTTATTTACATTTTTATTTTATTATTTTTTTACTTTACATTTTATGTTTATATTTTTTACTATATTTATTTATATTCTTTTTTTACATTTTTTTAATTGTTTTTTGATTATCATTTACATTTTAAATTTACCAGTTTTAATGTTCATTTTTTCCCACTTAATGTCCAATTACAGTATTAGTCAAGATCATAATTTGGTTTTTAGTAGTGCTGTCAAACTAGTAATTCGCATCCAAAATAAAAGTTTTTGTTTACATAATATAATGTGTGTGTGTACTGTGTATATTATTAAATATTATCATCCAATATCCAAACACAAGCCGTGGCATAGTTTAGAAAAATATGTTACGTTTATATATTAAAATATATCTATATATGATATAAATTATAAGAATATAAATATATACATGTAAATATTTCAAAATATATACTGTATGTGTGTGTATTTTTATAAACATAATATAATTATATACACAGTACACATACATATATTATATCAACAAAAACTTTTATTTTGGATGCAATTAATCGCGATTAATCGTTTGACAGCACTAGTGTTTAGTGATAAGTTTCTGATGAGTCAATAGGTACCGTTGATGCGTACTGTGGGTAATTTGTGAATAAAACAGATTAAGCAGTTTTAACAGCTTATTTTTAATAAAAGCTCTATTTTGGGTTAGGGTCTGCTTTGAGCTCTGAAATGCATACTTGTGACTCGTTTAATGGTTCAAACTGACGACCCTTTACATCTTTGATGACTAGGGCAGCAGTGATGTACCTCAGCTTGCACACAAGCTCTGCGAAGCTGGGTCTCTCGATGGGGCTGTAGGCCCAGCAGCGGGTCATGAGGGAGTAGAGGGTCGGCGGGCACCGCTCGGGTTTGGGCAGACGGACGCCCTGCTCCAGCTGGTTTATCACATCCTTGTTCTCCAGCCAGAAGAACGGCTGCTGGCTTCCACTCATGATCTCCCACACGCACACAGCTGAAAGGAGAAGCACAGGAAACCGCCAAGAATCAGAAACCATAAACTGCTTCAGAAATGCATTGCAAATCTTCAAGATGCATGGCATTGGGAAAGATGTGGCTCTTCACAGGAACCGGCTTTGAATCAACAAGACTGATAACAGGAAATAAGAATTCACATCATGATGACGGCTTGAAAAATCCTCACGATTAGGTTGATCTGTTGCCTAATGTGATCCGAACAGTGATTGAGCTTTGAAAAGACTGCATTACGCTTTGTGGAAGTGACATAATGTGTCATGCATGTTTAAACGCATTGATCTCACGTCACGCTTCAAAGTCACTAACCAAACATCCAGACGTCACTCGCCGAGGTAAAGCGTCTGAAGTTGATGGACTCCGGCGCCATCCATTTAATAGGTAATCGACTCACGGAGGCTTCAGAGAGAAAACAAACAGTGTCATTTGACAGCATTAGGCATAAGAAAAGAGAGTGAAATATTAGACTCAAACTGCATAAGTTTAAGCAGACTAGTCAGTCTTAGTCTTGCCTTTGTAATACTCCTCCTCTTCTATGTATCGGGACAAGCCGAAGTCTCCTAGCTTCACACAGTCTGGTTTGGCAACCAGCACGTTTCTCACAGCAATGTCCCTGATGGAAAAACATTGAATTGAATAACTTGATTATGCACCACTAAAATAGATTCTGTACAACCACAGGCATGAGATACAGATGATTATCAAAAAGGAGATGTGAAGACACCAACAAGCAAATGCAGTTGAACTTTGAATGCATGTACGTTGTAGGAGGGCAATTTATAATCGTATGTCCTAAATTTAATATACAGCATGTGTGTGTATATTTTGGGGTCAATAAGATATTAAATTAATAATTTTATTCAGCAAAGATGTTTATAATGTGATAAAAGATTTCTTTTTCAAATAAATGATGTCCTAACTTTCTATCAAAGAAATCCTGAAAAAAAATCAGGGTCTCCTTAAAAATTATTTGGCAGCACAAATGTTTTCAGCATTGACAATAAGAAATATTTCTCAAGCAGCAAAGCTAGCATATTAGAATGATTTTCTGAAGGATCATGTGACACAGAAGACTGGAGTAATGATGCTCCATGCAGATTTGCCATCACAGGAATAAATTACATTTAACATATATTCACATAGAAAACATTTATTTTTTTTTTTTTTTTTTGAAAGAATACATTTCACAATTTTATTTTTTACTGATATTTTTTTTATCATATAAATGCGTCTTGCTGAGCACCAGAGACGCTTTCCAAAAAAGATAAACCTCAGGTAAAATAATTCAGTAACAGAACATTTAATGGTGTGTGTCATTTCCCCAAAGTGTGAAAAAAATTACACGCATTTAGTATGCCTAACATTTTAGCTACGAAATTTGCAAAACAAAGGCATGAGCCACTTTAATCCAAAAATATTTAAAATGCTATTAAACAACATACAATCTAAGATGAAGTGGAAATGCTCATGACGTTGCAGAAAAACAACAGATTTCTTCAGTCATCATGTACGTCCATTATTGCACATTGTTAGTGAACAAATAAAATTAGAGTCAAATGCTTTATAATTCAGATTATAATTTTTATGAAGAAACACTAGACGTACAATGCAAAATGAGCGGTTGTGCGGATGTCCCATATAATGCTCTCTACCTATGACCTTGATTTTTTACCTTCTGCTTCAGCTAAACTTTTACCCACAAGAGCGTCTGACACTCTTCTGAACCTGAGACGAAGTTAAAGTAAGTGAAGAGTCAAGAGGAAGATATGTTTATAAGCAGCCTGTCTGCTATAACCAAACCAGACCAAATCCTTAAAATTTCAAACCAAACAGGTATTGATTATTCACAGTAATTGCATAAACTGTTGGTCACAAGGTGAACTGATGTACCTGTGCACCATGTTAATGCCCTCTAGGTAAGCAAGAGCTTTACTGATCTGAAGACTGTACAGGATCAGTGTGACAGTGGTTAATTTGTGCTTGTTCTCCAACAGGTAATTTCCTAGCTGAAGAAAAACAGAGAAACCAGGATGATAATAAAGTCTGATTAACAATATTGCATAATGTACTAATATGAGTCGGATTTACCCCTTATTGTGACATAGGCAAGAGTGATTGTTGAAGGAATAGTTCATCAAAAAAATTATAATTAGCTAATAATGTACTCACCCTCGGGCCATCTATCCAAGATTTCAGATTTGTGTGTCTTCATCAGGTTTGGAGAATGTAGCATTGCATCACTTGCTCACAAATAAATCCTCTGCAGTGAATGGGTGACGTCAGAATGAGAGTCCCAAGCAGCTGATAAAAACATCACGATAATCCACAAGCTAAAAGCTGCATTTTTGTAAGAAATAAATCCATCATTAGTTAATTTAACTTTAAACTGATGCTTCAGTCTAAAATACTAGTCCTCTATCCATAACGTTGCTTTGTTTCCAGTGAAAAAGTGGTCTCATCTGAATCAGAAGAGAAACGGCTAGGTCAAGCGTGTTTTATAGGCAAACGCAGACAAACAAATATGTGGGTTGATTTTTATGTTAGAGGACAACAGGGGATGGACTTTCAGTCTATTATAGATTACAGACTAATACGTTAGTGGCTAACTTGAAGTTAAAAACCTTAATGATGGTTCTGCTTGTTACAAACATGCAGCATTTCGCTTCACAATATGTTAACTGATGGACTACAGTAATGTGGATTATTGTTTTTATCTGTTGTTTGGACTCTCATTCTGACGGCACCCCTTCACTGCAGTGGATCCATTGGTGAGCAAGTGATGCAAGGCTACATTTCTCTAAATGTTCTTGTGAAGAAACAAACTCATTTACATCTGGGATTGCCTGAGGGTGAGTCCTTTAACAGGCAAAAAAAAAAAAAAACTATTCTTAATTCTTCAGTAGTTTTGTCTGATTTTCATTGCTACCAATTTTCTTGGATATGAACAAACCTAGACAAGCTTGAAATCATTCAAATGAATGAATCTCACCTCTCCATACTGGTAAAGCTCCATGACAATCCACACGGGATCTTCCTCGATAATTCCTACAAGTCTCACAATGTGCAGATGGTCCAGTTTCTTCATGATCACTGCATGAAAACAACGATTTTGATCATTCTATTCAGGCATGTATTGGATTCTACAGGTGGAAGATTGAAACATCTTACAAGCTTCACTCATGAACTTCTCCTTCACATCAGCTGAGCAGTCCTTGCATGTCTTCACAGCCACATTCACTCGCTCTCCTGTCTGGAGGAAGACACAAGATTCATGAGGTTTCTGTCCTGAAAGCTGAGCTTGAATAAGTTTCTAGTGATTTCTACTAAATCCTTGTGATCTGTTTCGCTGAATATTTGGGCCTGTAGGTGTGTGACTGATGCACTAACCTTGCTTTTATAGATCCCATCATGCACCTCACCAAAGAAACCTTCACCCAGAATCCGGCCGAGGACAACGTCGTTTCGTAAGATGCTGAATTTACATGCTGGAAAACAAGTGTTTGAGATCAAAATGTCAAATAAATTGATAAACGTCTCTTAAAATAGTATTTGGTTCTTACTCGGAACTGGTGTATCTTCTGGTATCTCTGCATAAATATCTGAATCTGTGGGGGAAAAAAACACAGTGGAATAACATTATATTGATTAACCTATCTTTTATTTTAAAAATGTGCATATTATAGGCAATATTTTTGCAATATATATTTTGCTTTACATACTTTTGCTTTCCCTGTCAGATCTGGTGTTTTCCATACTGTTTTGCAATATAAGATCAGACAGGGTCAATAAGACAGAACCGTCTTAATTAAAAAATCCCCCCCCATTATTTTTTTAAATGTACAGTATAATTGCGTGTGGTGTATAAGTTTAATCATAATATTATATGATTCAAATGATATTAAAATTATATTAAAAAATAAAATACAATAACAACATTAAATAACTGTTATATATAATGTTACCATATTAAAAATGACGAGTAACGAAATACTTTTTTTTTTTTTTCATTAAATCAGCATATTAGAATGATTCTGAAGATCATGTGACACTGAAGCCTGGAGTAATGAAGCTGAAATTCAGCTTTGATCACAGGAATAATTACACACCTTTAACTTCATAACTTAAAAAAGTATATTATGGATATCTATCTATATTATCTATATATACATATATATCTATATATATATATATATAAAACACAGTGCCACCTGCTGGGTAAAAGAGGGAGAGAGATCCTAGATTCTCTGTCTGGTAAACATAAGCAGTAGTTTGTTATTAGTATGGTGGCAATCACAGCGCATGCTGTGTTTCTACACTAGTAATGGTCAAGCACTGATTAGGCAGTCACACACCATTTAGGCAAGGAATACTTGATCTGTTCTTATGGATTTAATTGGATTAGGGATCCCAATAAGATGCATGAAGATGTTGGTTTCATAACCTGGTAATACAAAATAATAAAACCCACAGACCTTTGGGCCGTACTATTAAAGTCGCCTCATTTCCATGCTCCAAACGACAGTAGCCATCAATTAAATCCATCATGTTCTCTGCGATGGCCAGAGAGGCTATGCTGATGGACAAAGGCTGAAAATGACAACAGAAAGATCAAATCTTTTAACATGCATCATTATGATCTTCATGAGAAAAGGTTAGATGTTATATAGTAATCAAGCATTAATTTCAAGAAGAACCGTGTTGAGCCATTTACCTGTTTAGCTCCTTCTATATCTATATGTAGCAGCGTCTTTCCGTCATTCTGAGGTGTGCATTTAATACTTCGAATTTGTGCAAATGTGGCTAGACAGACCGTCTAATGAGACTACATAACAAAAAAAAAAAACATGTTAATATACATGAGCACATACAGGGTTTTATATTTAAAGTATATATATATATATATATACTATGCACACTACCCACACTACAAATATACTGTTATCAGCTACACTGAACCAAATATAGTTGTTTGAAAAGTTTTTACTCAGAAATTGCTAGTAAGTTTCACAATTAATTACAAAGAAACAGCCAATAACACATTAAATGTGAAATTTTGATGTGGAAAGATATTTTCTTGAAGAAAATGTATTTTCATGTAAAACACTCCAACATTCTTAGTTTACTGTCGCTTAATGTACTAAAATAACCAACACTAAAACTGGAATAAAAAAACTGGAATTTAATATGTCTATATAGACATATTAAAAACACTGAAAATAAAAAATACTAACAATTAAATTAAAATGAAAACAGAATATATAAAAATAAAAACTGATTCACAATATTAATAAAAACTATAATGATAATCTCAATAGTATTAGTATCCCAATGATACTAAAATAACACTATTGATTTCTCACCAACGACTATTGGCAGATGACAAATTTTTCCATTGTGGTTAACTGACAAAACAGAAGTGGTTATTGAGTGCTGTGTTTTAGAGAATAGGTCAAGCGGTGGGATGGACGTATGTGAGGGGATCTTCTTACCACAGAGCTTTTGTCTGTACGCTGCCGAATACCTTTGGGCCCGATGACCAGATCCACAGAGATGCTCCATCCTTGCTACAGAAGAATAAACTGTTACACTGAGCAACAACTGCAGCTTTTACACAACAACTGCTGCTTGATGAACATCTTCATCATCTACACACATTCATATCAATGTCACGCATTAGATAACAAAATAGCAAAGCAACATGCTATCTGTGCTGCAGAAAGATAACACAGGAAGGAATTTCAAGTAAAACACTTTATAAAAGATGTTTGTTGGGTTTTATACAGTATGATGGAAAATAAATAGATATAGTACTGAAAATGAAGATGAAAAGTACTGAACTTGGATTTCATAGTCACTGGAAAAGTTTTTGCAGGATTTAATTGCTAATGACAGTTGCTTTAAAACTCTTATGTAATGCAGTGGCTTTCACACGATTGTATACATGCCCACAGTGTCTAAAGACATTTTGGGGCCACTGAATTTATCTGTCCAACCACAACTACTTCAGAGATTAAACGACACACATCACTGAAGGAATAGTTTCAAAGTTCCAAATGACGAAATTTGCGAAATATGTGAAGGGTGCCGTCAAAAACAGCTCAAAACATCACAATAATCCACACGACCTCAGTTCATCAGTTAACATCTTATAAAGCAAAAACCTGCATGTTTAAGAAACAAATCCATAATTAAGGCATTTTTGCCTCAATTTTTACTAATTAAGTACCGTATAGGATGCCAGGAAGCAAAGTGGGAGAGAGAAGGGGGGGTGGGATCGGGAAAGGTCCACAAGCCAGGACTCGAACTCAGGACGCCCAAAGCGCAACGGCGCTATATATTTCGGCCCTTGGTGCAGACATAATTAATCATTTTTTCTTTAAATCCACTTCCAGCCAAAATATGTGTCCATAATCCATAACAATGCTTCCTGCAGTGGAAAAAGTCCATTCACTGGTGCTCTCACTCAAATCCACCCACATATAAATGTTTTGGACTGTTTTTGACTTGTAAATGGTGCTTATCTTCAGATTTCTCTCCTGATATCAAACAGATGACTCTTCGTTTGCTGGAAACAGCTATATGTATTTGGTTTCTTGAAACATGCAGCGTTTGCATTTCACCAGATGATAACTTATTTGACGGATGTATTTACTTGGATGATTGTGATGTTTTTATCAGCTGTTTGCACTTATTTCTGACGGCACCCATTCACTGCAGAGCATCCACTGGTGAGCAAGTGATCCTTAACTTCCTTCAAATCTGAAGAAACAAACTCATCTACATCTTTGATGGTCTGAAGGTAAATTTTCAGCAACTTTAAATTTTTGGGTCAACTACTGCTTTAACATGGCTGTAACTTAAAAACACCATGATGGGATCTTACCACCAGCTCACAAGAAAAAACCTCTTCATCAAAACTGGAAAAGACAGATAATGTCTCAAAGAACTTGATGATGCACTGCTCTTCCTTCAGCAGCGCAAACTGCTGGAATGTTTGCTGGATCAGTTTCCGCAGCTGCTTCGGCTGTTTCACACCAGACATATATGAACAATATTTCATCATTATTAATCATAAATTACAAAAGCTGTTAAGTGTGTATTGGATTGCTATGCTGCTTTATTCTCGAAGAGGTCAAGAAAATGTTTTCACCTTCATACTGTCGATTAATTCTTGAGGAAAGAACAAATCCAGACCAACATCTTTCCTGAAAGGAGCAGAAATGCCATCAATGCATTGTGTATATTCTTGAGTAAATCTATCTAAAGCACGATACAAAGTACTTACTCCAGCAGATCGAAGTTTGATTTTTTCTCCAGGCCGCTGGCATTCATGTCTTTATAAAACCTCCTGTCAGAACAGGAAAAATTAAAAGCATGTAATTTGAAAATAATTTTTTAAGCATTCTGTGTATTGTGTACATACATATTATGTTGACTTTTATTACTACTTGGTTTGAATTTAAATTTTTTGTCATGCATTTAATGTGTACCACCTATTTTATCTTCTTTTACTATCATTATAAATTAGGTTTCCTTTTAAAGAAATCTAAGATGTAGATGAGTTTGATTTACCGACAGATTTGAAGAAATGTAGCATTGCATCACTTGCTCACCAGTGGATCCTTTGCAGTGAATGTGTGCCGTCAGAATGAGAGTCCAAACAGCTGATAAAATCTCACAATAATCCATAAGTAATCGACACATCTCCAGTCCATCAATTAACATCTTGAGAAATGAAAAGCTGTGTGTTTGTAAGAAAAAAAATCAATGAAACATTTTTAACCTTGTGTTTATTGTGATGTTTTTATCAGCTGTTTGGACACTGACGGCACCCATTCACTGCAAAGGATCCGTTTGTGAACAAGTGATGTAATGCTAAATTCTCACAATCTGTTCTGATGAAGAAACAAACTCATCTACAGCTTGGACGGCTTTAAGTAAATTTTCAGTACATTTTTATTTTTGGCTGAATGTTTCCTTTTTACAGTCATTTGAATACTTGGTGCTCTGTAATGCTTTTTTTTTTATTATAAAGCAAATTTGAGCTGCATTTCTTAAGGTCTCTCAACAATGTTATTAGTATTATAAGTTCCTCTGTATAAATATACTGTCTCTTACTCTGTGATGCTATTTTGTTAGTAAATGTTTTTGCCACAACATGGTTAATTCATTAATACTTACTAAATGCAACTATGTGATGGGAGCAATTAGTGTACCAGACTGGGTATTGAACGAAATAAAAGAAGCTACGAATACTTTTGTGTGGGGGGGTAAAGGAATCAAAATTTCAACAAAAACACTGATAGCAGATTATAAGGAGGGAGGTCTGAGGTTGATAGATTTAGAGGTTAAGAGGAAGGCAATAAGAGTTAAAACAATAAAAAAGTATTTATGTGACAAAGCAGAGTATGGGTGGAAGGGATATATGAGAACTTATCTAAATGAAGGGGGAGGATGTGGGGAGGAAGGATTGTTTATGGCCTTTAAAAAACCTATGACTGAAAAAATGCCGGTGTTTTATCGTGAAGTGTTTAGTGCATGGGCTGAGTTTTTAGTTAATGTTAACTATGAATGTGAGAATATAAATCAAGTGCTGAACCAGCCATTATTTCTGAACCCAAAAATAAAGAGGAAAGAGAAAATGCTTTATAATAAATTGTTTATGAGAGCGGGAGTTAGAAAAGTGAAAGACATGGCATATGAGTATGTTAAAGGTTTTTTGCCAAATAGGGCTGTATATGATTGTGTGGTGGGATGGGATGATTAAATTGAAAAATCGAAAGTGGACGGTGAATGTGAAAACATTAAAACAAGCCTACCAGAAGGGTGGGCACAAAGGATTGAGAGGGAGACGGTGAAAGTAGGAGATTGGGGAGTTCCTGAAATGTATGTTTTGGATAAAAAAAAAGGAAAACATTTTTTTTTGCATCAGTTAAATGTGAAAACAATTTACGAGATGATGGTGAAAAGGGAAATAAAAACGCCTGCATCTGAGGCGGTTTGGCCAAGAGTATTTCCTGGAATAAATGTAAAGATTATTTGGAGAAGTCTTTTCAAATATGCTTCAGAAAGTCAGAAAATTATATCCACTAACAGTATAAAGCAAACACATTTGTTTTAGAAATAAGTTTATATTTAATAAGACCGTCATCAGCAATTTATTGATTCATTTTAACAGGTTTGGATTGAGTTCTCATGTAGGTGACGTTTTCAGCAGAATGGAAAGCCAGCCATTAATAGAATTCAATAAACCCCCTGCCACTTTCATGCTTGTATTCCTAAAAATCGTGTTTATTTATGATCATTCTGCAGAATTCCAGTTTCCAAAAAAGTGGGAACAAATCTGCATATTGAGTAATCTAGAACATGTGAGTAACTAGCTGTTTATGTTATATGGGTCAAAGACGAGACGTCCCATTTTAGTGTCAGCATCAAATTACATATACAAAAGCGATTTTATATAAATAGAAAGCATATTAAATGCAAATAAATGTCTACTTTATTGTTTCTTTTGTGAAAATATGAGTAAAATAATGTTCCACCATCTTTCAGTGTAACAGATATATTTATGTTTAAAAAAAAAACTATTGGTTACACTTTAATTTAAGGTGTCCTTGCTACAGTGTAATTATACATTTATTACAAGTACTGAGCAATATTAGAAAATAATACAAGTACTGAGAAATTTTACGCAACTACATGTACTTATTATACTGTATGATTAAGGTTAGGATTAGAGTTTAGCTTCGGGTTACTTGCATGTAATTATGCGTAATTTATTGTTATTATAATAGTAAGTACATAAAATAAAGTGTTACCAAACATACTTATTCTGCCCTCTACTTATTAAAATTTATCAAATAAAAAGTGATCATACCAAATTTTATTACATTTGAAATACTTTGAAAAACTGATTTTGCTGGCAAATGGGTAAAACCTAGTGGTTTGAAGGATAGTGACAAAGATTGGTAAGATTCCAATCACAATTAATTCATTTCTGGAGGGCTGCACTGTGATCCTTCAATTGAGTCTTTTAATATCATCTAATGATTCTTGTTCTAAATATGGCTGACAAGATTTTTTGTTATATGAACATTTATTACACTGAATGACATTTTAGTGGGTGTCTTCTGTAAATCATACAAAAAAATGTATGAGTCATTACTTCTTGCTCAGAAAAAAAAAATTTAAACAAGACACATTCAAATGCACAAATAAAATAATAAAGCTGTATTAAAGTGTTATTGTTTTGATACTTGAAAATCCCTTTTCATCTCTGAGCCATATAGGCATATTAGGTTGTTGTTGAAGCTCATCTAGAGTAATTATTTAATGCAGTCATATACTGTCAGCTGTTTCACTCAGCACCTCAAGTCACATGTCTTCTCAAACAATCTCGAGAAATAACAACATAAGCAATTATTAATGTTCACCCATGGACACTCTGTGAAGAACAAGTGCTTGGCATCCCATCAGATAAAATCATATTTTGCTAAATGAGGTCTGCTGTTGCTTCGGGACAAATTATTCCGTCTATAAATTCCTGTGACTCGGAAGGTGTACAACAGCAGCATCCACAACAAACTGTTTTATGAATAACATGCATAAAATATGCTGTTATGAAGATAACTGGTTCTTCTT